>CM055828.1:20907345-20953024 GCA_029582265.1 Zoroaster sp. YZ-2022 | reverse complement strand
ATATAGTGGTATAGGCCTAACTGTACATCACAATAAGAGTTCTTTTAATAGGCCGAAGGTCCACCATTAGAAAATAATGATAAGATGATATATTTGCTAAAACTAGTGGAGATAATCGATCTTTACGTTAAAATTGCACATTTCTAGCACTTATTCTGTCTTTTGAATCCGCCTGAAAGTTATAATCATTTGAAAATCATACTTAAAAGAAATCGTCTGAAAATTGGAAATGTGACAATGAGAATTTGTCTTGGAGTGGTTGCCTATAAATAAGCATTGCGTGACATACAACCCTGCTAAATACTCCCTTCCTGTTACTACTTTAGGATAATAAAATACATAATTCCAATTCTTTATTGAAGTTGTTGATATCAAAGACATCCTTTAAGTCTCATTTTACAAAAGACGAATGTCATATTTTAGTATTAAATGCAATATTACAACGAGGGGTCCCTCTGGTTATATTTACTAAATAAATGGTTTTTGTTTTGAAATTATTTAAAGCCCACTGTACATTAATTTTATTGGCATGCTCAGAAACTGGACTTGGCCTAGAAAGTTTCATCAACTGTGCGGTAATACTGTTTTGTAAGACAGTATTAGCGATCATCCCGTGAAATTTGATGTTTTGGAGTGTCTTGAATTTATTTTCCAGAAAATTGTTTTCGAAACCATAACAAATCCTTATTTTGTTTTTTTAGGGTGTGAACGAATCAAGAATGGAACACGATGCACACATCCAGCTGTACTTCTCTCTAGGACTTCAGTATAAGGAAATCATTAATGCACTGGCACTGAATCATAGAATAATTGTCAGTATGCGGACTCTTAAACGAAGTTTAAAGAGGCTGAGCCTTTTCGAAGGAAAAACAATCTGATGTTATAGATGTTGCCAGGTTCATCACGGAAAACATCAGGAGAGGATGTCATTACGGATATAGGCTGATGCACCTGAGGTGTATTCAGCATGGATTTGTTGTCTCTCGAAACAGTTCGACTCCTGATTCAAATTCTGGACCCTGAAGGTGTTCTCCTGCGTAGTCATAACCGTCTAAGAAGGCGTGCTTATTTTGCTAGGGGACCCAACTTTATCTGGCACTTTGATTCCTACGACAAACTGAAACCCTTTGGTTTTGTATCAGCAGGTGTATAGACGGTTTTTCTAGATTTGTTATATGGTTGAACGTCTATAAAACCAACAGCGATCCTCGTATCATTGGTGGATATTACATTGACGCAGTACGTAGCAGAATGGGACATCCAAAACTTGTAAGAGGAGACTGTGGAACTGAAAATGGATCGGTGGCCGCATTTCAAACATTTCTTTCCGATAGGCAGTCTTTTATCTACGGAACAAGTCCACATAATCAAAGAATTGAAAGTTGGTGGTGCATCCTTCGGAAATCCTTTTCCCAATACTGGATGAATTTCTTTGGGCAGCTAAGAGATGGGGGGGCTTTCACTGGAGACTTGTTGGATACCAACATCTTGCAGTTTTGCTTTATGAAACTGATACAGGTATGCGAGGTAGAAATTATATTTTTTCGCATTTAGGCCAATACAGCTGAGGAAATGTTGTATGTCAAAAATTATCCAGTCAAACTTAAATTAAATTGCTCGATTCATTATGGGAAAATGACTTTACATTGAATCACTGCTTTCAGTGAATATGTCACTTGATTGTGATTTAAACAGCAGATGTCAGCTTTAGTCTACACTTGACAATTGATTGATCAAGTTTCTTGTTACAACTCACATAAGTAATGACTGAAGTAAAGTATTTAAATTATCATAAACTTGTGTCACTGACTCAAACTTGTTGGACAATTTGTTACCACGTTTGAGGCAATTACGCCACATAATTATCATAAATTACATGTGATCATGTATTTACGTATAATGGTAAATTTTCATGTACTTTTCAGGATGGGCTAGATGAAGTGGTTCGCGAATGGAACTGCCACAGAATCAGGAAGTCTACAAACCAGAATGTTCCCAACGGGCGGCCACTGACTTTATACACGATGCCCGAGTTGCATGGTCACACAGATCAGCTAGCTGATGTGAACATCAGACAGCTTCAACCCTGCTTGGATGAATGTATCTTCAGAGACTATCCATGTGATGAGGATGTATTTCACTTATGCATTAAGTACATGGCACAGAACAGGGCAAGACCGCCTACAAATCATCGACAGGCACTTTCTCTTTATCTAAGGTTGCGCACATGGGTTAGACATGCAGTCAATGAGGTGGACAGGGCCTAGGACAAAGATAACACATCTATTAAGTTTGTAAAACTAGTAGTCCAACGTAATTTAAAATGTGATTCATAGTGTTTGATTTATATTTCTAAAGCAAACTTTACTCATTTTTCTTATAATAACTCCTAACATTTCCAGCATCCTATCAGTCGTTTATTTACCGTACAGCATCAATTTACGATGTTTGGCAGAACACACAAAAAAGAAAAACAGAAGCGAGACACAGTTAATTCTGCTTAAACTTTAACACATAACTTTATTAAAAGTAAATGTACGGAGGCGTTAAAGGGGCATGGAGAAAAAGTAATAATTATGACTGAACATAAGTCCTAATTATGACTATCTCAAAAGTATGAGATAGCTTTAGTCCTACGCTAAGACAAAACGATTACCTAATATGTCATAATTATGAGTTAACTCGACTTAGTTTGAATATGTGGAGGAATAATGACTGTAGCAAGGCAGTACAGCTCTTCTGTCCGACTGTAAATGCATAATGCAAACAAGCGCATTAGATCGAAACAAGGCATGGTCATCAGTTAACTAATTAATAAGTTACATTATGAGATATTATGAGACTAATGGGGAGTTTTAAAGTCAAAATTATGACATATTAATTCATAAAATTAGTATACTTACATAATATCTCCCAACTATGAGAAATTAAGTCATAATTTTGACGTTTTGTACAATGTCCTTTCTACGCTTCCATATTAATGCAACTGTATAACAATTTTTCAAGTTAATGTTGGTTCATACCATGCATTTTTTCCATAACAGTCGTTAAAATCACAGGTGATGAAAGAGTTAACAATGAGCTTCATGTTGGTCCATGTTTGCACGATTACGAACACAAATGATGAAAATACCAAGTTTTATTTGTTGATTTATCTAAACACCCATAACCTGTTGGTTCAGATATGATATTCAGTACGGTAATTTAAATCTATTCAGAAGTGAGGTTTCTGAATTGCATTGCTATTGTTATCAGCAAAAGTATATTTTTTATTTATTGAAGTCAACTGACTTATTTTGCGACAGAAGATATTTGAAAAGGTGGAATGTTTTTCAGAATACTCAAATTTATGAATGTAGCAACTCTTAACAAATCATAGGGCTACATTAAATTACATGATTAAAATGAATGACTTTAAGTGTTGCATTTTTGTAATTTGTAAATCAACTGCTTCTTTCTAAAATTGTGAATTACTTGAACAGTTTTGTTGGTGTAACTCGTAAACATTCATTTGGATATTACATTGACAACGACAACTCTGAAGAAAAATACATGAGCCGAAAGAGACTCAAATGATGTATTTGACTTAGTTACAGTGACGTATCCAGTGGAAGCACCTAACCCCCCCCCCGTCCAGCTTTTGGCTTTACTTTTTCCTCTTCGATTTATATTTTTTGTCTTCTGTTCCAAAAAATTGACAAAGCTTCAAAATGTTTTCCAAAAAGTTTCCCAAGAATATGGTTAATTCCAATATTTAAAGCCTACATTTTTACAAGAAAAAAATTTGCTTTGCGAAGTGAGGTGAATTTTCCATAAAGCCTTATATTTTTCAAAATATGTCTTTTGATCATAAATGATACAAATGACTTTAATAAACCTGGTTACGTCACTGTTTCTAATACCAAAAACACTTTAAAAGCAGAAGTAAAATTAATTTAAACATCAGAAAACTGTAAACGATAAAGTGACGCATCCAGTGGAGGAGATCCCCACCCCCCCCCCATAAAAAACATTTAGGCTTAATTTTTCTTCAAAAAAGTCTTGACTTTTCTCACAAAGAACCTTGAATTTTCATACAAGCCTTAATTTCTCTTTTCAATTTGTTTTGACCATAAATGTAACAAATTCTACCAAATATAATGTACTTGTGGTGACATTCAAACAGAGGACTTCACAAAAGGTCCATGATTGCAATCACAATAGGTTCAGGTTTTTCATGACAAGGGAATGAACAAATGGAGGCATGTACACACTTGGGTGTGTGTGTTGGTGGGTGGGGGGGGGGGGTTTACAGTAAAACACTTTAAAAGCAGCATTAACATGAAAACATCATACATGTATCATAATAGAAAAAATATCAACTAAATACCACCCCCCTTGCTGGCTTGAGGCTTAATTTTTCATCTTTGTTTAATACGTTTCTTATTCTGTCACAAAATATAGCACTAAAGCTTACAAATGTCTGAAAAATGTTCATAAAAACAAAGAATCACCACAGTTGTAACGCTCAAATTGGGTTACATGTTATCCCCCAACCATTTTAAACAGATCTGGATATGCCACTGTTTCTAATGCCAAAATACAATTATAAAAGCAGCAGTAACACTAACACATTACAAATCTGTAAGTGACACATCCAGTGAAGATGACTCCCCCCCACCCACCCCTGTCAGTTTAAGGCTAATTGTATTTGTTTCGCCTTCGATATTATTTTTTTCTTCTGTATCAAAATATTGTACTGAAACTCCAAATTTCCTGACAATCCCCATATTTCCCCAAAAAATGTAGTTATTTTCTATATTTAAAACTTGAATTTTGTAAAGATAAAACTGTTTGGCAGAGTGAGGTAAATTTTCCATAAAGCCTGATTTTTTTAACAAATTTCCTTTGATCATAAGCAACACAAATTTTCCCCAATGTGCGGTGGGGTGGTGGTGGTGGTTGGGGGTTACAGGTTATTTGTGACCTTTTGACAATGTTCCTCTCCCTTCCCCACCCCCAAGGCAGAGGTTTCAAAAAGGGCCCAAGTGTGTAAGAATGTTCATATATGCATGTGTACCAATAAAATCATATGGGATTTTTAAAGTTTCCTAAGAAAGCTACCCTCTTATATTTGTTGAGTTATACTCTGCCTGAGTGCTTTAGGATTGACCCCTCATCTGCATGTCAAAACACTGCATATAATGTGTCAAACATTTTGGTTATATTGTACACTTCTGTATGTTATATTAACATACTTTTGTCAAGTAGAAAACAAATAACTACTGACAACATACAAAGAACACAAACGTTGCATACTTTCTCGATTGGTATGTCCTTAGCAAATAATGTCACTGCATGTATCCAGATACACTCTGTGTTTAAAGGCAATTACCATGGAAAACATTGAATGTGCAAGAACTCGTGAGATGACTCTATATGATATCCATTTGCCAGAAACGGTTTCTCAAAAGAGTAGAGAATTCAGACTTTAGAGACACGTATGGTTCACTACCATAACTAACAGGCAGTTCCAGCACTGCTCCGCATGTATGAGATGTTGGAGTACGAACAGTGCATGAAGCGTCTGATTTGATGAAACAAATGGTTATTGCATTCTTCACCATCATATCTGAGCCAGTGCAGAATCTAAGGAATAGGCCTAAGACTTCTGGATTGAATTCTCGAATGAGTCGCTTGAGGTGGTTGGACAAGGTATTCTGCTCTATGTTCATGTCCTCCGGAAACTTCAATACCTTCAGAACCTTTTTGTTAGTTGGCTGCAACTCCAAGTAAACACGTGACAATTTGTTAGCATCTATATTGAGTAGAGCAAGAGCATCACGCCATTTCTGAGCAACAAATGATGGCTTTTGCACCATTTCTTTGTTGGCAATCTCTCTCACAATTTCTTCGAAGTTCTCCTTTGTTGCCATCTTCTTAGCTTCATATCTATCAAGAAAGTCCAGCAAATCATCTCCATCAACAGATTCCCACTCTTTCAAAGCTTCTTCAATTACGTTTCTATCCATTTCAGCAACATACTGCAAGAATGGCTGGAGGAGGTTGGTTGTTGCTCCCAAACTTGCATATTCCATGAATGGAGGTGCCAATTTGATAAGAAATATGCCCTCTTGCGTGAAACCCATCACAAGCACCATAGCAACAGATTGCCAGTGACTTTCAGACATATCATGGCGGATCCATGGCACCTTGAAGTTGTTTCCAACTGTGTACTGCAGGTAAAATGTATCCCAGAATTCAGTCAGAGCATCTCGCATCACACCACCATTGTCTTCAGCTAACTCCGAAGAACCGTCTTCCTTCAGCATCTTTACTTCATATGTAACTGAAGGAGAGTATGAAGTTTGAATGAAATAGGCAATGAGATCTTTGCATGCCATTCCACGATGCACTTCAATCACTGCCACACATTTGTCTGACTCTATACTCTCAGGTGGAGTGTTTATGTCTACGTCTGCACTAAAATTTAAGTTGTATGTAGCTGGGTTGAATGTTATTTCACTGGACGAGTTTGCATCTCTGACAGCTTGATCTTCTTCCAGAAATTCTTGGGAAATGTTTGCGGCATCAAAATCTGTGGTTAATTGCATCTGAAGTGCTGTTTGAACCTCTTCATATCTGGCAACCTCTAGCAAGGACATGGCATCTCCTGTGTTTTCCCAGACATCTACTTTATCAAAGGGTAACTCAGTTTCATCAGTTTGATTTGATGGTCCAGACAATGTACTTGTAGATGGTTTGGATATCTGATACGTCAGTGTGTTCTCATTGGTGTTAGCAGGTGGTGTAGATGGCTGGTGCGTGGCTGAATGATGAGAATGATGCTCAACTGTACTTGTAGGTCGCATTCCCTCCTTGTTTTTGCAGGTCGGAGGTTGAGGTACTTCAAAATCAGGAAGTTCTTCATCACTTGAAGACTCAACATTAGACTTTGCCAGCAAATAACATCGTAGTTTTTTCTGTCGAAGTCTCTTCAAAAATGTTTCTGCTGTCTCAGTCTCAAAGAAAGTCCTTACTCCAGAAACATCCGAGGCTAAATCAAATGTAAAATCTGCTGATCTTCCAGGGCATCCTTCACCATCAGGAAAAAAAGCAGACACTGCTTCCTTTATTATATCGGACTTCCAAACTGGCTTCTTCAATCTGCAGTGACTAATACCACCACCGTTTTGACACCTTACTTGTTTGTATTTTCCTTTGGTGTACAGAGAAAGTCCAAATGTTATTGCCATGTCTTCTTTTTGTCCACCGATAGCATATTTTCCAGATAATTTTTGGACCTTTCCCTCTATGGATTTTTGGGCTTTCTTACTTTTAGGCATAATTGTAGACTTGATTCTTATATTCTCAAGAAGATGCTCTGTACGTGTTTTAGCGGCATCACTTAATTCTTTATCATTGGCTGTAAACTTCATCTGCTGATAAAGTGTCCTTGAAACGTCTCGCTGCTCATCTGTTTTTTTATCAACATTCTCTTTGTAATCTTTTTCAGCTGTATCTTGTTCGCTCTGTGATCTTGCCCAGAATCGTAATGATATTCGGTCACCTTCATGAGGCAGGTAGTTTGTCAGCTCCTCCTCTGTCATCAAAGAAACTACTTTGTCGTCAATCTGAAACACAAACAATAATTTTTTTAATATATTTTCCTTCACTAGATTAGTAGATTATATGTGACACTACATCAAGACAAAATAAAGCATCAAAAATAAGTGTGGAAATACTGTCAATCTTTATAAATGTGAAAGTAACTGCCCACCTCGTTTCTAACCCATGACAAAAGTTTAATTGGAATATTTCAGAGTTTTTTTCCTGACCAACTGTTCGAGCCTCTTTATGTTGAGACTCGTCAAAAAAATATTCTAGGCACTTAACATTGACGTCTGGAATGCTCTGCGATGACTTGAACTTCATTAACCAACTTGGCAATGTCCATTCATATGTTGTCACGATAATGTAATTGTTATCATGAAAACAACAAAGTCATCATCATGAAGCAACGGAATGTTTGTTATTCAATTTATTCGCCAAGGATTATTGCTCAGTACTATGACAACAACATTGTAATTAATGATGCTATGATCATAACATCATGTAATTTAAGAAATATTAATATTGCTCAAGATATGCTGGGATATAATGAAGAACTTTTGAGGTAATTCCCCCCCCCCCCCCACCCCCAACCATCCCAAAATATTCCTCTTGACCTGCCATCTACAAGGGTCAATTGTAAATGAATACCTTTCTTGGTCACTTACCTTTTCATCTATTAATCTTTGAAGGACTGACTCGGACACCTTTCTTTTCTTGAGAAAATTAATGAACGCCATCCTGCAAACAAACATTATTTCTCATCACTATGGAGGTTAAAATAGACATGCTTCTTCAGCACTATAGTATTAGAGTACCTTCCTGACTACGTAAAATAAACATTTATTATTATAAAATTTTCATTTGGGATCTAGTTAATTATTAACCCAGAACAACTACCTCACAGGAGCCATCTTGGAAAAAGACAAAAGCATAAGTTATTCAAGTATCCCTGCATCCCAAGCATAACACTCAAAAAGTTTAGAGAGCAGGGTCACAATGAATGCCATCCTGCAAACTACAGTCGTTTTCCCGGTTCTGGATAGCTCTTGTTGTCTATGAGTTATACAGATTGTTTAATTTTGCAGCTACCCGGAACCTGAAAAAATCTGAAACCAGGAAAACGACTGGTACTGTAGTATACATGTACATGTATGTATAGTAAGACCGTAGAGCTATAAACCCATTAAGGCTAATAGTATGCCAGTCAACTCGCCCTGGCAATCTCGCCCCTTACAAACTCGCCCCCTGACAAACTCGGCCCCTGCAGGTACAAACTCGCCCCTAACAAACCCGCCCCTCACAAAGTCGCCCCCTGACAAACTCGCCCCCGGAAAACTCGCCCCCCCCCCCGACAAACTCACCCCCTGTAATTTTGTGACGCATCTCACGCTATTGAGACTGGTTTAATATAATTTAACAAAAATAAATATTACATGAAATAATTCAACAGTTACAACTATAATAGAATACAAAGAAAACTACATAAACAAAACAGTTATGATTTATACAATGAATACTCTCTGTAATTCTACCTCCATGGTATTATGTATATACTATGAACAATTTACAAAGTTATTTTGTTTGATTTAATTCTGTATTTTGTATGTAATTGCTTATTTATTTTTATTTTTTCTTATTTATTTTACTCAGTATTTTGTTTAGTTACTTTCCTATTTATTATATTTAATTGTAACTGTAAATGAATTATTTCTTAATATTAATATTAATATTTATTTTCTTTAAATAAAACGTCAATTGAAATGATGTTTGATTTACTCTCTTCAGTCTCACTAGCGCCAAGATGAAATAATTTACCACAGAGTTTAAGACTTAAAATTAATAAATGGATTCATTAAAATAATTATATCCCCATACATCCTGCCTTTATTATAATAATGTTTTATTTACTCTCTTGAACACAGTCTCATTAGCGTGAGATGCGTCAAAAAATTACAGGGGGCAAGTTTGCCGAGGGGCGAGTTTGTCAGGGGGAAACTTTGTGAGGGGTGAGTTTGTTAGGGGGTGAGTTTGTTAGGGGGCGAGTTTGTCAGGGGCGAGTTTGTAAGGGGCGAGTTTGCCAGGGGCCGAGTTGACTGGCATCCACTAGTATTGGCCTACTACTACTAGTACTAACGTTAGACAGAACACTCACCACTCACTGTAACTGTTTGATCAATAAAAAAGACAAAATTTTGCATTATTTACTCAAAGTAATTTATTCGTATTAATTGTCACTGGCTGTACGTAAATTTATGTACACTCAAAATTCATTCTCTAAATCTGACTGATTATAACAGTTAATACTTACAGAAAATCCGATGCAATCACCAGGAATGCGAGGCGACGGGTCACCGTTGTACATGTAACACTGAAAAGCACATTATGTCAACAAGGGATCTGACTCTTTCCTAATTACGTTGCCGAAGCATGAAAACAAGTCTCGCTACCAGATTTGCACTGTGACCGCGTGTTCCGCCAGTATTAAGTGGCGGCCGCCAGTTATTAAGTGGCGGCCGCCAGTTACTAAGTGGCGGCCGCCAGTTACTAAGTGGCGGCCGCCAGTTACTAAGTGGCGGCCGCCAGTTATTAAGTGGCGGCCGCCAGTTACTAAGTGGCGGCCGCCAGTTACTAAGTGGCGGCCGCCAGTTACTAAGTGGCGGCCGCCAGTTATTAAGTGGCGGCCGCCAGTTACTGGCGGCGGCCGCCAGTTACCAAGTGGCGGCGGCGGCCGCCAGTTACTGGCGGCGGCCGCCAGTTACCAAGTGGCGGCCGCCAGTTACTGGCGGCGGCCGCCAGTTACCAAGTGGCGGCCGCCAGTTACTGATGGCGGCCGCCAGGTTACTAAGTGGCGGCCGCCAGTTACCGGCGGCGGCCGCCAGTTACCAAGTGGCGGCCGCCAGTTACTGGTGGCGGCCGCCAGTTACGCGTGGCGGCCGCCAGTTACAAGTGGCGGCCGCCAGTTACCAAGTGGCGGCCGCCAGTTACCGTGGCGGCCGCCAGTTACTGGCGGCGGCCGCCAGTTACCAAGTGGCGGCCGCCGGTTACAGGGCGGCCGCCAGTTACCAGTGGCGGCCGCCGGTTACTGGTGGCGGCCGCCAGTTACTAAGTGGCGGCCGCCAGTTACTAAGTGGCGGCCGCCAGGTATTAAGTGGCGGCCGCCCGGTACTAAGTGGCGGCCCCCCGTTACCGGCGGCGGCCGCCAGTTACCGGTGGCGGCCGCCAGTTACTAAGTGGCGGCCGCCAGTTACAGTGGCGGCCGCCAGTTACTGCGGCGGCCGCCAGTTACTGGTGGCGGCCGCCAGTTACTAAGTGGCGGCCGCCAGTTATTAAGTGGCGGCAACCAGGTGAAAGAGAAACACTTACACGTGAAAGAGAAACGCACCGCTGTGAAAGAGAAACACTCGCACTTGAATGAGAAACGCACCGCTGTGAATGAGAAACGCATTGCTGTGAAAGAGAAACACTCCCACTTGAAAGAGAAACGCACCCGTGGCACCAATGGGCTTCCGTAGTTATTGAATGCTTAGTGTTTGGGGTGTGGCCTGGGAGAGCGTGAACTTTGGAGGACCCTGGATTGGGTTCATGGTAAGAGTGCAAATGCATTGTGTTTGAGGGTTTGTTGGAATCCTGGTTTTGGTGTGCATAAATATTATGAAGAAATTTATTTTGAATTGATTGATATGTACTACAAGAACAGTATATGTACAACCATGATTAGTGTTTTTTGTATTGCAGGTGAGTGTTTTAAGCAGGGTTGTACTAGCTACAGGTTGTGGGGTTGGCAAGTAGTGTTATTGATCGTTGTGTAGATGTGGCAATGTTGAATATGTCAAGAGTAAATGTGACATACTCGTGAAGCATTTGTTTTTCTGTAGATGACGTGTGAGATTGTTATTTAGGATACAAATACTGGGAGAATATAATATATAAATGGATGTACAGTATGTCTGAAATAAAAAAATGCAAACAAAATTTAATGGAATGCCAGACGTAGAATGAGTAACCAGCATAGATAATATAGGTATGGTTTGAAAGATACACCTTTCCACTTAAAAATGAGACATCAAATGTCCAAATCTGATCATTTTTGACAGAGTTATGAGTACTTTTCTAAGAGAGGTCAAATTGACGATGGGACAAAGTTTTAAATTTTAGGTATTGGGACTAGCCTAATTGCTTCAGTGTGGATAATTGTATGGCCTACAAAAATGTGTTTAGTGAGTAAAGACAAGTCTAAACACTTTCTTGCTATCAGTTTGTAAACATATAGGTTCTTGAGAGGTTAAGACGTCTGCACTAGTAAGCAGGAGGTCGTGGGTTCGAATCCTGCCCGAGTCGCCTGTGTAGTTTTTTCACAGACACTCGGAAAGCACTGAGTATACAGTGCTATACACACGTTGGTGTAGGGCAAAATTAAATAAATAGTTTGTAAACATGTTTACATGCTAAATCTTTTTAGCATGAGGACGGATAGTGTTTAGCCATTGTAAATTGATGTTTAGGAATTGGACATGTGCATTCAGCTAGTAAACATGTTTACAAACTGATACCAAGAAAAGTGTTTACTTGCTTAAATAACTTGTGCAACTGTGTACTATCAATTCATTTTTCGTCAAACATTGATCATGGTTGGTGTTCAGCTAACTAATGAGCAAAGAGTTTTTTTTGGTGTCACGTAGTACATCTGTACTGGAGGAGTAAATGGTGTTATTGATGGATTTATGCAGCGATTACCAGATTGAGATCAACCTGCAGCCAGCAATATCTGGAGAAACCTGTGAAAGTACCGGAGGGAGGGTACCAGCCTCAATCTCAATCGAGCGTGTTCCGGGCGACATCGGACTGGGAGGTCAGCGGAAAACATCGAATTGGTGGAGGCGCAGCTGGATGCCAACTTGCATGTCAGTGCGAGACGGAATGGACTGGGCTTACCACATGCCACGTTTAATCGCATCACTCAGCTGGACCTGGGCATGTACACCTGTATGTATTTTTATTTTTTAATTGACAACATAGGCTTACTATCGTAGAATAAATAAGTATGTAAAATTTGAACTTTCCTACATGTAAACTCCGTCATGCACGTCGCACGCACTCGCACGGAACCGGCGCGCTGATGACATGGACATCTTTATGCTTGCACTGTGCGTTGAACGCGTGATGCCGAGTAGCGGCTATAAGCCAGGCACTTCGTGTATGAGGCCCATTTACAAATTCTCAATTCGTAAAAAAATGACATCATTTTGTAATATTTACACGAGTTGTCACAGCTACAATTCAATTAGCTGACGCGCTAATTGTCGCGCCAAAATTAAACACAATCAAAATGGAGTGGATCCCCAGCTGTTTTCAAGAGAGGAAACACAAAGGAAACTATATTTTTGGCTTGGCAAATGGGTTCTCAACTGGGCGCCGCGCAATACCAGATCAAACACAGTGACGTCAGACACGAAGTGTGCCTGGCTTATAGCCGTACGGTACTCGAGTACCGGCGATGTATTTTTCCACAATGGGTTCACATAAAACTGTGTTGCTATGCCGAGTGCAACAGCCGACTGCAACTTTACCAAGTACTTCACTCGGTCCATCGCCTTACCAATACGGTGGGGCCAAGCGAACCATGAGTACAAGATTGTTTCCTTGGCTCCCCTCGATTGTGCAGACAAATGCATGTAATAAGGAAATCAGTGTCAGCTAACCAGTTCGCGTCGTAAAAATAAAAACGTTTTTCTGGGCCCCTGTACGGGTTTCTTTTTCCCACACAAACACGTTTTTGTTTGCGTGAATTTGTTTGGGTTATGTCAATGATACTAAGACGGGACACCCACATTTAGCTTACAAGCATATAAATTGGCGAGTTTCCCTTGGGAATTATAGCCAGTAGGGCGTATTTAGTGTTGCGTCTTTAGAAGTCCACCGAGCCCTCTAAATAATTCTTCATCGTATTTACACGTCATCCGAGCGTGGAGGAAGGATTCCTTCCTCCATTATCTGACCGGCATTGTACTGAGTAGGCCTAACAATGGGACAATGGTGCACGGAAATTGGTCCATAGAAATCCTGATTCGCCAGCTTTACAGATTTCAATGGAGAACAAAGAAAAAGGTGTGGAACAGGTTTACGAGTGCCCAAACCCCCCCAACCACCAATGCGAGCGTGTTTACACGGAGTGCGGCTATAAGCCAGGCACTTCGTGTCTGACGTCACTGTGTTTGATCTGGTATTGCGCGGCGCCCAGTTGAGAACCCATTTCTACAGCAGAATATTACGGAGAGGTTAATACAATTCAAACAATAAACAGGCACTTTTTGTTGCAAACTGATGTTTTATACCTACCTGTTTACAATTATGAGTGACTCGATATAAGCACGCACGCACACGTATTGTTTATATGTTTGCAAATGGGTTTTCAACTGGGCGTCGCGCAATACCAGATCCAACACAGTGACGTCAGACACGAAGTGCCTGGCTTATAGCCGCACTCCGCCCCCACTATCGTACTGAACAATTGTTGCGCAATAACACGTCAACCGAAGCACGAGCACTGCCAAAATGGCGTGTTCACGTCACCCGAAAGGACAATGGAAGCTTCCACAGCGTGTGGCCACGTCTTCCGAGCATGGCACTTTACGCACGTGGCTCGTTATCACGTCGATCAACCGAGCATGCATACAAAGCTCTCCGATCTGCGGTGCAAAAAAGAATTGCGTGTATACACGTACACGGCCTCCGACGCGAACTGGTTTTAAAGATGGCGCAACCACGACATGCACGACAATTTGAGTTGATTTTTATAAGCTTAGATTTTATTAAATGCTTTGAACACTTTGTAGGAAATCACCAGTGGAATTAAACGGTAAAATGTTTATTTAATAAGTAATATAACTCATTAGTGTTTCAATAAGAGCACTTGCCCGATCGGGCAGACCATTCAGACGTCCAGGTTGCCCGACAAAATTTCACCGTGTCCCGGGCAATCGGACAGGCGATTTGTCGAGGCCTGTATACAGCATATAGTGCATTAAAATTATTAGCAAATGGGTGGTTGGTATTGTAGTGTTTAGTTGCATGTAAGTTTAGTGTGTTTTGTGCATAGATACCGGTACTGGAGGCAAAGGTTGTATTATTGTACAGTTGGTAGTGAATGTGTACAGGTTACATATGGCTGGTTTTAGTATGTTAATGTTTTTTGTTATATCTATGATACAGTGGCCTGCTACATCTTGCAACAGATGACAAGGTGGATTATAAAGTAGATGAGGATGTCTTGCTGACTGCTGTGGCTATAGAAAATCTTGATGACCTTCAAGTGGCCCTCCCAATTACTGTGTCAATAACGTACATTGATGTAACAAAGATGATTGACAGTGTGAGCATTTAAGTCAGAAATGTTATCAAAAGGTTTGTTGTAGTTGTTTGTTTGATCAGATGCATGAAGGATTATGGCATGGTGCATCAGGTTGTAAATAGTAATCATATTGTCACTGGTTTCATAAAGTGACACAAATTTGCTTAGTAGTATTAGTAGAAAAAATGTACATTAAAAAAAATGGCATTTTAAGTTTATATTATGTAGAAAGACACGTGTTTTCATCAAGAAGTGATATTTTTGCATAATTGTCACTTTGTGGTGTGTGCAGAACTTGTGAATTATGAAAATGTTTTGTTTTTGACTCTGATGCTTGTAAATAGTAAGCAATTCACCGTTGAAAAAACAGTAAGGTTTGTGTTAGGTTGTGTTAACGAAAAGTGTACAAAGTTTGTTTGCATGTCACTAAGTCACATAGTGACACAGTGACACTATGCTTTTTCACACACACTAAGTCACTTCACCATTGACAATATAATATGAACACCACGGACAACAGAATAAAACGTATTCACAAAGTGAAACTCAGTACACTGTGGTTCTACATTCTCACAAAGTCACACAAACTTTACATAGGCTGTGGTGTTCATAGTGTGGTGAATTGACTTAGTGTGTGTGATAAAGCATAGTGTCACTGTCATTTAGTATAGTTGTTTCTAAGTAGTGAAATCATGTAGCATATTTCAGCTTGAAAGCTTAGTGACATTCAAGCTTTTGATGAATATTAGCAAAATATGTAAAATAATCACGTTTTATGGGTTAATTTGTTTGGTATAGTTTGTGTCACTTTGTGGAACTGGTGAGGATATGCAAATGTTGCACTATGTGTAATAAATATTTTTGGTAAGCTATCTGAGCAAGTACTCTTTGACACACTTGATATTCACCCAGGGTGGTGTGTTTTAACAATGATTGCTATTGAAGTATTAAAGGCTTGTTTGTTGTATTCCAATAGCAATAATTCACAACAACTTTGTTGATTGAAATTTAAAAAATATGTTGGCTATCAGGGAATTTTTTGATTTATTTTGAATGGTAATAATGAAAGTTGCATATGGTTATGACAGAAGATACTATGGGGTAACAAAGTGTATGCAGCTGCAAATAATTGTTGTCCAAATTGTTATTGTTGTGGCACATGTAGTTTGTGTACCTACGTAGTAATTGTGGTGGTTGTGTTTGAAATGGTGTTATTATTGTGTTATTTGGTATTCCACTGTTGTATTGAAAGAAATTTATTAGCACTAGTTTTCATTTGTTGGTTGTAATTAAAAAGAAATTAAACACAATGTTTGTAATTGTTGTCATATTAATATGTTGGATTTTATGGTTAATAAATATGTAATTAGTTGATAGGCCTTTTCTTGTTGAACCAGTTGAGGAGGATCATTTAATCAAGGTGGCATTAATGTGAATCAATGTATGCATACATAATAATTTGCAGCTAATGAATGTGTGAAATGTTTGTATGTGTGAATCAAATTTTGTTGTATTTACATAGATATTAAGAACTGTTTATTTGTAAATGTTGTGTTTTTGCAGTATGATCAATAATGAATGACTTGCAAGTAATCAACTTTATATAAATGTTCGATATGTTTTTGGTAGGTGTTAAAAAGCAAGACAAGGAGGTAGTCATATTCTAGCAGGAACAGCTAAAGGTGCTCTTTTGATGACATGACATTGTGAGATGATTTTGCAATGTGTTGTACACATACAAGTGTAGTTTCACAGCAGTGTGAATACGTTAACCCTTTCATTACCAGCCAGTTATGTCAGAGAGTACCCTTCTTTACCACAGTAATTTATTAGGAGCCCAATGTTACTTCAGCACCA
Organism: Zoroaster sp. YZ-2022; assembly: GCA_029582265.1. NCBI lineage: Eukaryota > Metazoa > Echinodermata > Asteroidea > Forcipulatida > Zoroasteridae > Zoroaster > Zoroaster sp. YZ-2022. The sequence goes on along the minus strand of CM055828.1, from coordinate 20,936,226 downwards.
GTGGGTTTTTCACAATTTCATTGAAGTGCGCCCTCACACGGCAGGAATAGACACTTTTAACTTTCTCATTTGTATGTAAAAATGATGGTAAAAATGAGTATACAAAAGGGAGGAAAACATTGTGCAAAAGCGAAATAATTAGATCAGTATTTACACTAAAGAAAAGTAATACAAATGGGTGATATTTCATGCAAATACGGTACAGGTATAAGATTTTTTTTCCATGTGAAAAACTAACTTGGATGAGATTTTTTGGGATTTATTTTTGGGTTTTCTACTTGGAAATGAACCATTTACTTGTATTCAGTGTAAATACATCACAATCCCCCCCCCCCCCCAATTCAATGTTGGTTTGGACTGAAATCTGCGGCTTGTCTGACCTTTCCCAACATTGAACGGGGGGGGGGGGGGTTTGAAGGCAAATAGTATAGATTTACAATCAAGTGATGTGGTATTTCTCAAAGCAAGGAACTATGCACATAGGTTGTGTACATTGTTTACAGATCATCTTTGTTTGTTTTCGCCTGCCTAATTTTCGGTTACTGCAAACAATGCAGTCGCGTTTCTTTCCATTGGGGTTTTTGCCAGGATAGTGCTGTTGCCCTGTCAACTCAATAGGAATATGGTATCTCAACTGACTTGTTGCGTTACGTTCCCAACCCAACAGCAAGCCCTGTACAATCCCTATACGAAAATCAAGGTTACTGACATTTTTGTTCCCTGCTATGCTGGTGAATGTTACTCTGCTATTGACAATACAGATATTCAGCATATGGAACAAAACTTTTCCACCATTTCAAACTTCTGTGTGTATGATTGTAGTACTGAAAACATTGGTTGGCAAGATCAGTTCCACCCATGTTTTTGTTGTAATCTTCAATATAATTGGGCTTCATAACATCACAAAATCCACTTGTGCTCTTATTACACCGAATTTGCTTTTTGGACAAATCAGTGTTGCCTACATTAGTTAAAAGTGTTACAGATTTTTTGTCTTGCCAAACGATACACAATTGCCCACCTTTCACCCAAAAAAATGGGTCATCTCCTTTCTTCATTTTATGGTTTTTTTGGTTTGCGGCCTGGATATATTCCCTGTGTAGTGTAACGAACAGTTCCACAACATCCGAATCCTAGTTTAGCAAGTTTAGCTACAAGAGCTGGGCTAGTATAGTAATTATCACAATATATTACGTGTCCCTTATTCTCAAGTCCATGGACAAGATCAATGACGACTTTTCCTGCAACTGTTGGGTTTGGTGGATGGCAGTCTAATGACATGGAATCTACGTCTGCATCATAAACAGTTTGGGTGTCGTCGGCTCCTGTGTACAGTTTCCAAGCACACGTGTATCCTGTTTTGGACTCGTTCAGGGAGAAGGCTTTAATACCCCGTTTGATAGGTTTGTTAGGCATGTACTGAACAAAACTTAAGCGTCCCTTGAATTTCAACATACTCTCGTCTGGAGACAGATTCTGCGCAGGGTTATACAGGTTGAGAAACTTCGGGACGAGGACTTCTATCAAGGGCCGAACTTTGGAAAGTTTGTCCCGTTTAGCCAAGGCTCTACGAGGAATTTGGTTATTTGAGATGTGGAGGAACCGAAGAATTGAACTGAACCGATTACGGGACATGATCGACGGATAGAATGGGATGTGAAGAATTTCAGATGTCGACCAGTACATCTTGTATTGAGAGGATTTGTTTATGCCCATAGCAATGAGAAGTGCCACAAATGCCATCATTTCTGGAATGTTGGTTGGGTGCCAGGAGAATTGTTCATCAGGATTTGAGTCTATTGTTTGCTGCGCATAGCGATTAGTCTCGTCGACGAGCATATTCCACACGAGTTGACAAAAATACAGCTTGAAGATCTCTACTGCCGACAGTGTGGCAAAGTCGCCGGTGGGGCCAGAATTTCCAGTGAACTGCACAGTCCCACACTCGTAATGGTCTCGTCGTTCCCAACCAGATCGGAAATCTAACTTTCCTGTCGTCCTCCTTGATCTCGGTCGGCTATCACCTTGGTAGGTCGGCTGCAACAGAAAAACAAGGCAAAGGAGGATTAATCTCGGTCTTACATTTGTAAATACAATATCTCAATGCTACTTTGCTGCATGTGCACACAGGCCACAGGGGGTCATGCGCAAAATGAATATTGTGCTGAGAAAAGAAATATGGCGGCTTCCATCCACTCTCCAAAACTCGTTGCCGAAAATGTTTTGTTTTAATGTGGGATTGTGAAAGTGAATTCCCCCAACTTCTTGTGTTATACGACTTATAAGGGCCTTTCGAATACGAGGCTATTCTTTTGGAAGCGTGAGACTAAGAGTGCATTTTCAGCTTGTTGACGCTAATTAAATAGCACGACCGGCTATGGGTGGATGCTAAAATTTCTATGCTATATCTATACTTCAACTTGCTGTTTCAATGAACACAAATAGGCCTATTACCCCAACAAACTACTAAAAATTGTACATTTTCACTTGAGTACTTTGTGCATGACTTTTCGGACCCAGTCCAGGGGGTGGGGATTTGGGTCAATCCTATTCAAGGGATCCATTTTCTAAATTTACATTCCTCATCTCCAACAGTTGTAAACCCCTTGAGCATATACAAAAAAATGCATCCAATATTTACGCTATAGCCTAGGAAAATATGTGAATTACATTAATTTGCATTGGGCCCGGAAGAGTAACGACTAACGTTAACTGTTACTTATTCATTTTACTGTAATTTAGCCTAGCCCTAGGCCTAACGTTACCTACCTCTTGAACATGTTGAAGTTGAACGAATTCCGCTGGAAGTTCTACTAAAGATAATGTGCTATCGTCATCCGTTACGGCTTCGTCATCTGATTCTGAGCCACTGTCTGCCAAAATCTCAGCCAAAATGCCATCATTTATGTCCGTTTCCATCATGATTGCAACTAAAAACTGACCGTTGTGTAAACTGTAAAGCGAGTGGACGCTAGCAGCAGGAGTGACGCGCATTTTTCTTTTATGAACTTTTAAATACTGCATTCCTGTCAATAGAGGGCGCCAAACATAAAAACCACTCAAGCATTTTCATGTGGTGAATTAAGTAGCCGTGGTCGTCAAGGGCATGCTGATTCCCGGCACCTTTTGAGAGCCCACGCGATCGAAGCGTATCACAACAAAGGCTCTTTGTAGAGCCCATGGGATCGAAAGGGTTAATATGCTGTAACAATGATGCAATGTACAGTGTAATATTTTCAAAAGCATATTTATGGGGTTTACATTCTTTGATGACATTTGTTAATAATTGATATTAAAATGTATTGGTTGTAATGACATAAGTGAACAATACCAGTAGTTAAAGGAAAATTTCAGAGAGAGTATGGATATTTTATAGGTGGTTTAGTTTATAAAATCCATCGGGAGCAAGTAGTATTTAGAAAGGAGATACAAGTGTTAGTTGTAAACCAAATGAATTGATGTTTTTTGTCATTTACATATTCATGAAGCAGTTTATTACAGTGAAGTATGAAAATGAGGATTATTTTCAGTTGGCAGGATTGTTTTCAGTTGACAGGATTCTTTTCAGTTGGCTGGATTGTTTTTAGTTGGCTGGAATTGAGTGAGTGAATATGAAGTATTGCAGTAAAATTCATGTATTGGTAGTCTTGCTCTATCTAAAGGTAAATGAGAATTAATACAGGGACCATGTTTGTTTGAAAATGGTATAAGTATATGGCAGAAAATAGCTAAACAGAAAACAAAATAGTTTATTGAAAGTAATTGAGATAAGTTGGATACAGATGTGATGTAGGCCTACATGGACATGCGTTTGATTGAAATGCATGTGTAACGGTTGTCATAAATGTGAACATGCATATATAACAACAATATTTTATATTTTGATATGTGATTGTGGCAATTTAGTGTCATTTTGACAAAGAAGTTATGCATGTATTAGTTATAGCATGAGTTGTTAGTTAAAGAGATGTTTTTAGAGGTTGTTATAGTTAACTATATTTTTATTTATTCCTTGTTAATAAAAGTTTGTTTACTATAGTCATTGGTGTTTGATGTGTCAAATTGTGTTTGTTGTATACGCTATGTGTCATAACTGTTGTGGGATAATGAATGTCTAGTGGTACAATATTGGTTTATCTGCATGGGTGAACAATTCTTGTTGCTGAAATTGGGAATTTAGGTTATGTACATAAACCAAGAATGATGAAAGGTTGTGTGAAGTTATTGGATGTATAAAATCTTGTTTTTCACTTGAAAGCAAATACCTGCAGTGTTGTAGTTATAAATATATACCCTCACTATGTCCTGGTACATGTAGGCGTGATGGGGTTTTGTATGAATTCTTTTGTCACAAGAACATGGGATGTTCATGGGAAATCTTGGCCATGTTTAGGTGATTGTATCGTCTCACAAGCCGTTGTGACGCAATCTGAAGTGTTTGCTTAGGCCAAGGAGAAAAAAAACCAGTTAATTATCCAGGGTTTTGCAAAAAGAGGCTGAGAGCCTTTGTTGTTGTTATGTTTTTTTACAAGATGGCTGCCAAGCATTTAAGTTCAAAATGGCGGCAGCTTTTTATTATAGCTATCCTGCAAGTAAGTTGAGTCAAATATCTATAATAAAAAAAACAATGTTCTATGTATGTTGAAATTTATTATCGAAAGAATGGTGCCATATGATGAAGCGAAAATACATGAAAAATGTAGTATTCGTTTTTTGTGGGGGGGTGGGTGGGAAATAATAAATAATAACACTAGATATTACGTGTTTGTCCTTTGGACGAACACAGAGTTGTTTTGATTCATAATGTGTATGTTTGTTTACATTTAATGGCCTTGACTTTTGATACTTATTTTAGTAGGCCATGAACTTTGTGTGTGTATGGCACATCACGGATGATTTCATAAAGCCAGACCAATTTGGGATTATGTTTGGGGTGTGAATTGCTTGTTTTTATTTACATATTATTTGTGTGAGTGTTAGTAGTGTGCACGGGGATGCCCTTAGTTATATATGTACTATGGAGGCCGGTACAATTACCTCCATGATCATGTCCCAATGAAGTTATGGGGTACTGAAACAAAGAGTACAATATTGTTTGTTGTCCTACGTGGACTTTGAAAGGATATCCCACCGGGGAATTACGAGCGAATGTAGGGTTATTAGCAGGTGTTACATTTTAGTTATTAGGGGTCGACGTCGAGTTGACCATCGATGATGGTGCATGATCACTCGGCTAGTTCTGATATCATTGCCCATGTTAGGGTGTAAGGGCGCCCCCATGAGTGGGGTGCCGGTGTCATTGTTTGCTGCACCATGCATCGACTTGCTTGCATGATGCCGTCGCGTCGCAGCCTCGCAACTTATGGCCAACGCGTAACGAGGTTGGTGCCGGGGCCGGCGGTACTCTGTACCAAATATCGTATAGCGGCGCTATAATTATACGTATACGATCTTTGCTCTGTACCTAGACTGTACTCTACTAGTAGTAGTACTGTACTGGTCCACACTGTCGACTGTCTTCGTTATATTTGTGCGTACGTGGTGTACGGAACTAATTGCGTTTGCGTTCCTGTTGTACAGACATACACATTAAATATAGTGTTAGAAACCAGACCGCTACTTGACAGTATTGGTAATGTGACGAATAATATCAAATTGATCTGGAATATATTGTACATTTGTTATTGTATGTTTTGTTCAGTGCTTGTTTGCAGTATTGGTTTTTGTAATGTTCATAGATATTTTGCTTTAAATGTTTTATCCATAGCGTTATGTTTTGTTATTGTATTATTATGATCGATGATCTTGACGACTTGCACTAATGAATGACTAACTGCACTGTGTGTGTATTGCATATTACTAATTATATTAGTACTACACATCCCAACGTGACACTTGTAATTGCGGTAGCCGTTGCTTCAATGTGGCAATCGTAATGGTTTCCCTCTGTATACTTCCAAAACGGTTTGATACCTGAACAATGAAAGGCTCAAGAAGCAGACATAGTTATTGACAGTTGTATTAATTATATAAATTCTGTAAATATGTATTATTGGGATTGGTTACATTGAAAATAAATAAATACAAAACATCAACAGCAGTTTGTATCAATAGATGTGTTGCTATAATTGTAAAAGTGTGACATGCAGATGTTTAGAAATCTGCATTCAATTGTTATTTGCAGGTTCTTGAATAGGATGTTTTTCTGTTCCTGTTAGAATTATTCCTAGAACTATTGTAATCCATGTGGCGTAAGTTTGATTGGTGTTTATTTTAAATACAATATGAATGTTAGTTTTCTAAAACATAGTAATGATATGGGACACTGAGCAGATGTTGGGTGACTTGTTAAATATTGACCATGAAAAGACATTTGTGTTGATGACTTTGCTTGGATTATTTTATGAAACTAATTATTGACATGTCCCTAGAAAAGTGGTGAACCCCCTAGTACCCCAGTGGAAATTGTGAAAATTGAACCCTAATGACACCGGTGAACTTGATTTTTATGAAATCATTAGTACAAAACATGTAGTTTATGTGTGAATAAGGTTTGAATTTGGTAATGAGAAGATTGAAATAAAAGTAAGTTGAAAAGAAATGTGTGTGGCAATTATTGAAACGCAAAATTGAACACATGATTGAAATTGACCGTGGCAAATGTTTTTGTGCATATCAAAGGATGGAAGCCTTACTCAATATTAATGTTTGTTATTATACCTCATAATAATTAAGCAATGAAAGGCTTGGAAATAAAATAGAACAAAAGATCAGACATCTTCTTGTATATTTTATTTGATATATTTTAGATTGACATTGTTTGAGTGAGTTAAGTACAACTTGATACATGGAGTGTTTTGTTTTTTCAACAGACAATGCCGAAGTACCGTGCCAAGGCCAAAGTAAGCGGGGATGCAGTGCAACGCCTTCGAGCCAAGAAGCAGCAAGAGCAACGATGTATGTTTCCCTTGTCTGTTGATGTACAGTCTCATTTCACTCCTTCCTCATCCATCCCCTCATCACATTCCTCTCCTTCTATGTGCTCCAATGTTACCCATTCTGCACATGATGTTTCACCTCCATCTCATATTGCTTTGAGTTTTGCATCTTCTCAAAGTAATGTAAATGCTCAAAAAGATGTATCGTGCCAGACTAAACTTTTATGCCAGATCAAACCTGTATACCATGATAAACCTGTATGCCATGATAAACCTAAATGTGATTTATGCTCTGAATGTAAAACTCATTTAAGTTCGAAATATAAACCTCAGTTATGCTCCAAATGTAAACCTGATGTAAAGACTGAAATGAATATGCAGTGGAAATGTGAATGTACATGTAAAGTTGAAGCAACTTCTAGTGAGGTAATTGAAGAAGGGGATATGGTATGTAAAGATGGAGGTGATGGTAGGTCTGATGATGAAGATTGTAATGACAGCACAGATGGTACTGAAGTGAAAGCAGTAATTAGTGAGCAGAGAAGACAAGTGATAAAGCTGAGGAAGTTGAGACTGAACAAGCTGACCAGAAAGAGAGTAAGTAATTCTAAGGCACTGAGTAAGTTGAAGACAAGTAAACAAACATGTTGTAGCAGGAGTAATGTATTGGAATGTGTGGTAGAGTATCATGAGAAGAAAGTATCAAAACCAAATAGAAAGTAGATCAGAAGAAATGAACAGAAGAAGTTACTACAAAGGCGTAAGAATGGCAAGGTGGTGGACGTTTGTATGAGTAAAGAAGAGAAATGGAATCATGAGAAGGCACAGAAGAATATTGAAAGTCATACAAGAAGGAGTTTGAGTTGTGTTCTAAACAACAAGCAGGGTAAGACAGTAGTATTGCACAGAAACAAGCGTAATGAGAGACATAGATTATGCAAGAAAAGTTCATGTACAAAGCCAGTAAAGCAGAATAAAAGAGGAAGTACTTTCTACAAGAAGCAAAGCATTGTGGACAGACCGAGATGTGATTTGAAGAAAAGAGAAATTAATCAATGTTGGATATGTGATCATGAAACTATTCCAATGGAAAGAGTCGTGGAGTGTGATCGTTGTAATATATCATATCATGTACAATGTATGAGATTTTCAAATGTGCAACTTGTAGTAAACAAGCCAGTATCATGGATGTGTTGCAAATGTGGAGGATGTAATTACACTGTGTCTTTGATGTATGATTTTGCAATTCCTACAGATTAAGAACATATTTGAAACTCCAGTGCTTGAAGATAACATGAAAGAAGTAGCAGTTGAGTCATTTTATGGCGATGGTGTTTCTTGTTTTGAAGATTTGAAAATGAAAAGAACTGAAGGTGAGGCACAAATTGATGTTGACATGATGGATTATGTAATTGTAGATGATGAAAGCTGCAGATATGCATGTGTCGGTGTAGCCAGAAAGCAAAGCTTGGTTCAGCAAACTGGAGGGTATTTCTTGCGGAACCAAACAAATAGTCTTTATTTGTTTGTAAACATGAAAAAAATTATGTGAAGGAAAGTGAAGAACAAAGAGACAAAAATAACAGTAAAGTGGCCTTTGATACAAAATGCAACACACACTGCACTCTTCAATCTGGAAAAGTATCTGTACCAATGGTAAATGAAACAGGTGGTGATGACAAAAAGATGGCCAAGAGAAAAGCTGAAGAAAACTTGGAGAATTGTAATGAAGGCACAGTTAGTAAGAAAAGATGTACAAATGACAAACAAATAAAACATAGGTATACTGAATTGAAAGGAAATTTGAGAAATAAAGATGATGATAATGAAGTGGCTGTTGAGAACAGATCTGTAAAATATCAAAGTAATGAACTTTTAGAGGTTAAAACAATTAATCAATTAAGACAATTAGATGGAACAGTTTTTGTACAAGGAAGTTTTCAGCAAGGAGATCAAAGATTTGGAACAAATTGTGGTAAACAGTGTGTTGATAATTGTCTAGTGTCAGTGATGTACAGTAAGAAAAAAGATGTGAGAGATTGGAAGTGTAGTGATATGGATAATATTCTCATGACTGGGAATGAACTGTATGGTTTCTTACAAGAGAGTACAACAATGAACAATAATTACTTGTTGATTAATGAATTGCCAATTGAATTAGATGTATTTGACACACACTATTATATGAAGTATCATGAATCTGTATCAGGGACATTTGATGAAAATGCTTGTCACTTGGTCGAATTTAATATGGTACCATTGAAAACTGCATGAGAACAGGGTCTTCAGAAATATCATGCATGCTTTATAAGTTTCCATGAAAACACATTTGCAGTAATTGCTCAAGATGGAATATATTATGTATTTGATTCACATTCCAGAAGTATTCAAGGCTGTATGGTTGAAAATGGATCAAGTATCGTGATGCGAGCAAAAACATGGCAAGGTGTATACAGGTATTGTACTAAGTTGGCACAATCCATGAATTTGACAAATACTGAACAGTATGAAGTAACTGGTATGTCTCTCTCTGTTGATGGTGAGACTGTGACATGGACATGTACTCATGAAGAAATGGAAAGTGAGAATCACAGCATATCAGGAACCATGAACTTGGGTTTTGATTTTGAAGAGTGTGGACTATCTGATGTATTTGGAGATGGTCATAGAAAAACACAGAAATATAATAGATGTGAGCATGGTGCAGACAATGCCAGTGACGAACTTGGTAATATTGAAGGTGATTTTAATGTGACAAGCAAGATTGGAAGAGAAGATTGGAATGAATGCACACATGGTGATTGTGATGAAGTCCAAATAGTTGGAGAATCTGGACCTGGTGTTATGAAGTTTTGTCCGTTAAAGTATGAATATAATAAAGCTCTTTGTAAAACGCTTGGTTTGGAAGCATCACATTTGAAGTCTGATTCATTTTATGCAGAATGTGAACCGATGGGCAAACCTGATGCTATTTCACATATTAAAGGTGATGGCAATTGTTTCTTCAGAGCTGTGTCATATGCTGTATCAGGAACTGAAGGTAACCATGTGCAATTGAGAATTGCTTGTGTTAATCATTTGTTGAATAATGCTGATAAGTTGCAATGTTTTCTGCGAGATGGATTTGCTAATGTAGAGGATTATGTCATGAGACAGAGAATGTTTGATGCAGGTACTTGGGCTACAGAGATTGAAATTATGGCAATGGCACATATGCTTCAGACTGACATATACACGTATGATGAGTCGTGTAAGTGGTACAAATTTTCTGCAAAGAATGTTGAGGAAAGTGCTGTGACATGTGATATGGGTATTTATCTGAATCATAGACAGAGGTTGCATTATGATGTTGTTGTAACAGTCCATGAGTTATCAACAGAGACATTGGGTATTAATGAAGTACATAAAGAAAGTTCAGAGAGACCTGATGTATGTGATGAATACCCTGCACAAAGTGATCACTGTACAAAACAGAGGACAAACTCTAAGGGTAGTAACAGCAAACATAATACAGAATTGCCGAAATGTTGCAAACTGAAGAGAAAAAAACGGGTGAATTTAGTGAAGAAGCGACAAGTAGAAAAAGAACGAATGAGAAAGAAATCTAGTGAAATTAAGAGCAAGAAGGACAATGTTAAGAAGGGAAAAAGAGCAAGAGACTGTGACAAATATAAGACTGGTGTAGAATTTAGAGAGGCTAAGAAAGCCAAGAGTAGGGAGCACCAAAAGAGAAAGTACAGAACTGATAAGACATACAGAAAACAAGTCATGGATTTAAAGAAACATGTCAGCAAAGAAACATATCATTTAAGTGATAAACATAGAATGACTAAAATTGAGAGTAGCAAAAGAAAGTACAGGGATAATGAGGAATTCAGGAAAGAAGTGATGAATGCAAGCAAGTTGAAATATAAGGAAAATGAGGAATTCAGGAAAGAAGTGAAGAATGCAAGCAAGTTGAAATATAAGGAAAATGAGGAATTCAGGAAAGAAGTGATGAATGCAAGCAAGTTGAAATATAAGGAAAATGAGGAATTCAGGAAAGAAGTGAAGAATGCAAGTAAGGTGAAATATAGGGATAATGAGTCTTTCAAGAACAAAGTTATTAATGTCATCAAATTCAAATATCGTTACAATCCTGATTACAAGAAAGCAACAATATATAGTGTTAAGAGGAAATACCATGTTGATATTTGTTATAGGAATAAAGTTATTGATGCTTCAAAATCTAAATATCATGAGAATGAACTTTTTCGGAAGAATGTTATTGACAAAAAAGAAGTACCAGAGTAGTCTATTGGCCCCTGCCATCCATCCTTTAAAAAGTGGCCAAATTGTCACTTTTCCTCACGATCTCAATTTCCATCTTGACACCGAGGATAATGTTGACAACCTGTCAGCTAAAATTGGTCTCACTCAAAATGTCGTAAAGCCCACACATCAGAGTGGCCACACCTGTGATATTCTCGAAGGATGTTGGCATTCTCATTACTGAATTGTTTTGTGACGGACCTGGACTTTGTGTCAGACAAGGCAATTTATTAGGTGTCCATTATGCTACTTGTATCTCATTAACCACTCAACTGGCCAAACGTACTCGGAGACATGTGGCATATAGGAAGTTGTGCTCCAACAATGTTGAATCTTTCAGACACATTGACAGAAGGGTTCATCAGTTTTATGACACAAATCGACCTGTCTGTGACTTGTTGTACAGTTACAACAAGCTCAAAGATGTTATTGATTTCTATGCTCCTCTGTGTCACTTTAAAGACAACTTGGCCCTCAGTACACCAATGGACATTGTGAATTGAAGCACAACTTGAACAGAAATGGAGGACAAGTAAACTTCAAATTCATCGTGAGAAGTGTAGGAATCAATGCATTGTGGTCAACAAAATACTAGCCCAAAAACCAGAGCAAAATTACTCAGATAAGATCAAAGGCTGTTGGCATGATCAGAGAACCTTGTTCAAGATTGCCAAACATCTGCTTGAGGCGGAAAAATGTGTCGAATTACCACAGGGACAAACTGATACAAATCTGGCGCAAGAGTTCAGTGAGTTCTTCTCAAATAAGATATGAGCTATTCATGCTAGCTTTTGCATTGACATGTCACCAAAGTGTTTGATTGCAGCATGGGATCTCTGCTACACCACAAGATCTTCAAATGCTTTGTTGAGTTTACTCCTGCAACATTTGATGAGATCTGAGATATAAATGTTGTACTGTTATTACCATTATCTGTATAGTATATTGTTACCATGTGAACAGAATATAAACTTTTTCATAAGTTAACTGATTATTTCAAACATTTCTGTTGTAATACAAGTAGCTATTTTTATATCAGTGGCCTGTGTCGAGATCCCTGAGCTTCCTGCTGCTTGCAATGAGTCTCCAAAGCTTCCTGCTGCTTGCAATGAGTCTCCAAAGCTTCCTGCTGCTTGCAATGAGTCTCCAAAGCTTCCTGCTGCTTGCAATGAGTTTCCAAAGCTTCCTGCTGCTTGCAATGAGTCTCCAAAGCTTCCTGCTGCTTGCAATGAGTATCCAGAACTTCCTGTTGCTTGCAATGAGTCTCCAGAACTTCCTGCTGCTTGTAATGAGTCTCCAGAACTTTCAAGCTACAATAAGAAATTAATATCGAATTGGAAATATACATGCAGTTAACTAAAGCAATTATTATGCATGTACCTTCTGATCATAACCAACCCCATTCTAGTTTACTTGAAGCGATACACAAGTATTTTGCGCATTTTCCAAAAGCTCTTCATGAATGCAGGGTTAAATAGTTCCTTACATTTTTATTGTGTTAATGTCTGAACAAGATACCACATGTAAACCACATGCTTTCCTATAAAATGTGCTGTAACTTTGTGTACTTGGGTCAGTGGGCCTTAAAAACCCAGAACACAATTATTCTGTTTACAGAGGATCACTGATCCTCTGTTTGTACTACTATGGCCATCCCACTGGCAGTCAGTTCCATTGGCTGCTTTTTTCAGAAACTGATAAACGGTCGTTATTGTTGATTGAACCTGGGATTTGTTGAGATTTTTCGATAATGATAGCAAGATAACAATAAAATTTCACCCAAGGCACATTGCACATTGGTTTCAGTGTCAATGGTTGCAATAGGCAACAACTTCATTTTGCTCAAACAACAGCAACCTCTCATGAAGTGTAAATGACAAAACAGGCTTATTATATTTGACACATATTAACAGAAAAGAACAAAACAATTTGAAGACAAGGCATTTAATGAACTGTTCTAAAACAATGGTGCTTACCAGAATCTCCTCAGTCGGCATTAGATATACTGTTTTTTTGGTATAAATTGAAGAAAGTTTCACACCATCCATGGTCGCCCCCTCTTGTAGTGTAGGCTCTACAAGAGTCTTTCCACAGGCTATCATGAATATGAACCTACAAAGAAGTGAAACCCACTGTACATTATTGTTCCAACAGTAAATTGTGTTGTAAACTTATTTCAAAAGTAATTGGTAGCAACCATGGGTGACAAAAGAATCAAAGCAAAGTCCATTTTAACACATCTCTACTAATGTAGTTGCCTTGTACAACAATCTATTGGTACACAATGTAAAGTCAGATCAATGGAATGTAAATTCAGTATAACAATTAAACAATTTCATTTCAATTGTACTTCTTAACCATGTTCGCGCGAAGCAGATCACAAGGTATTGAGGAAGAAATACATGTAGGTTGAAGCACAAACAAAATCAGACATGTTTATTAATATTATGCAGAGAAACAAGTATAAAAATATATTTACTTGGGGGAGGTTGTCAAGTTCTCCAACTTATGCTTGAAAGCTTCCTTTATATTAGCCCTTACTTCTCCAGCACTCCAACTTTTGTCAAATCGGAAGGCGTTAATTATGTGGCCAGCTTCTGCAAGCAATGACCGGCCACATCCTCTGGGTACGGTCACATCATCTCTGCTGCACATGAGCACCAAATCTCTTTGAAAGTTGAGGCGCCTTGGTGCTGGAAGATTATTCCTAATCCTCGACCTCCGTCTAGGGTTGTACTGAAATTGTAATGTTACGCAGAGTTTTCGTCATGAATTTACTACAGTTCTTTTTATATCATTTCCAAGACTAACCACTATATGGGTGTCTCAAGGAAAGGTAACCCACAAACAAAGCGAAAATTAGCTACGATAGTCGTACAATGTAGCTCTTGGTCATAGACCTAAGATAAGAGTAAGACATACGACGGAGCATTACTTAAAATTTTCAAATTTTTCTGTAATTTTTTTTCTTTTTTCACACTTTTTTTTTAAACGTTTGGATATTTAAACTGAGTTTTTGCTATTGGCAACTAAGTATGAGAGACACTAATTCATAAATGCTGTGTGTTAATGATGGTGCACTTTGGTATATTTCTGTTATTTCACTAATAGGCCTATGTTAAAAAAAAAAAATGGGAAAACTTCACAGACAGCTACATTTACTTGGAATTGGATAGGATTCGAACCCAAGACTCCTGCACTCTACAGCAGGTGTCTTAACCACACCAGACTATGTACAGTAGCTGAGTCAGTTCAGTAGTGTACTACACGTAAGTACTTACAGTTAAATGGTTTGAAAACTGTAGTGGAGTGCTGGAAGAAGTACCACCTCTCCTGAATAGGTGAGTCCGCTGTCGTTGCATCGTGTTGGTGTGGGCAGGAGATGCCGCTGGTGAAAAACTGCTAGTGCTACTGCTAGTTCCTATAGTGCTACTGCTGCTAGTAGAAGTAGAAGTAGAAGTACTATCGAACGGGTATGTCGACGGTGTTGTTGCAATTGAACTTGAAGGACTAGTATAAGTAGTAACGCTAGTACTACCCCTAGAAACGTGCCGTGCTCCTTCCCTCGTCTCATGCTGCATTAATTCACGGAACCGAGGATGAGACAACAAGTCCTCAACAACATCTCTGATAGGCACCGACATTTTGAAGGGGTTTGAAGAGGAAATTCTTTGAAGAATGCTTCACGTGTTGCGCAGCTTCGGCGGCCGGCCGGCCACATTCGATTCACAACGGATCGGCGGGTCGGTGGAATTCGGATTGGAATACTGCCGGCGCGACGCGGCTGCTACTAGTATAGCGTGCCGTACGCTTTAATTTGTCACCATTTTCCCGCCAAACATGTACAATTTAGAGACAAGGTACCAGACTAAAGCTCAATTTTCGGCTCGATCTTCATTGACGACTGTTGACGTCCTTTATATGAAACTTATGTCTTAAATATATGGGCATCCATGTCTTGAATATATGAAATGTCCATGTCTTCAATATTTGAAGTTACGTCCATTATACAGAGGGCGCTGTTCAAAACTTTTATATTTGTGTTGGTCTTTTATATATTCGTTTTTGACCCTTTATATATTTGCGTTTCATCCTTTATATATATTTTTGATCCTTTTTATATTTGTCTGTGATCCTTTATATATTTGTATTGGTCCTTTATATATTGATTTGCTCTTAAATATATGGGTTTGCTCTTAAATATACTGAACAGCAAAAGAAACGCAAGTCCGAGGACAGCAAAAGAAACGCAAGTCCGAGGTCTTGTCAAGTTTTCAAACAGAAGACAAACCTTTTTGATTCTAATCACTCATTTAATGAAAAATGCTTTCAATTTGCGTTTCTTTTGCTGTCCTCGGACTTGCGTTTCTTTTGCTGTTCAGTATATATGGGTTTGCTCTTAAATATATGGATTTGCTCTTAAATATGTGGATTTGCTCTTCTATATTTAGTTTAGTCTTATATATTTGTAAATGCTCATTTTAGTCATATACGGCACCTCATAGAAATGCGCTCTTCAATTGATGGAATTAAGATTGCCTTTGGAACCATTATCATTTTGTCATTCCACATTATGGTCCTTTGAAGTGTCATGTAAAATTGTCCGAGATTTCCTTACAAATTTCATTGAGAAGAAGCTGGGGATAATGCAATAGCAGAATGGTATCATTAGGGGACTATGCGGCGCCGCTCTGTCTTTCATCATTCAACATGGAGGAAAATTACCGTATATTGCGACGTACATAATTATGTAACACTTCCCGCTAACCTTAAAGACAACCAAATAAGTATAATAGATAAATGCAATAGCAGAATGGTATAACTATTAGGGGACAATGCGGCGCAGTTGTCTTTCTTCTTTCAACCCACTTTTGAATATGGCGGACGACTTGTGCTTTATGTATGGTGGACCTAGCTCACCCGGTCTACAAAGGACGTACCTACAAAATCCTAAATAGAAATGTTGACAAGTATGGGTTGCTGTATAATTGCTTAGAGGAAATATTCCATATCAAAATTAATGCGGCCCCGGCAAATTGCTACATATGTGGCGTTTGTTTCAATTCCATAAAAAAGTTATGACCTGAGAACACACTTGAAAGAGCTGAGAACACACTTGAAAGGCGTGTGAAATAGTCAGGTATGTATTTCTAAATGTTTGTATATCTATACCATATTTATTGCAGTTAAAAGACAATACTTTAATATGAACACTGTACATTATAACCATTTAATTAAACTTATAAAAAAGCAACATGCATTTAGTGTTGAAAAGCATGACAGTAGAGTGGATGCATTGGTGCGGCCAGTACCCAAAGTTTGTTATGGGTCATGCCAGTAGCGTAACTAGGGTCTAATTTTCAGGGGGAACTAGGGGGTGCACCACTTTTTCTAGGGGGAATGTCAATACTTAAATCATAGTCTCAAATAGGGACCTTTTTTCAAAATTCTGAATGGGGCACCCAGGGGGGCACGGACATACGCCGGGGGGGGGGGGAGCGTTCCCCACCCCATAGTTACGCCACTGGGTCATGCATGGCTCCTTCTTTTGTTGAAAATTCCCCATGGTTTCCCTCTGAATAAACAAGTTGTGCCATTACAAGAACTCCAGGTTGCTGTATTAAAAATTGATATATAATGTACATTGTCAACCCACACATAAGACATACTTTCAATATTATGTTTTTAATTCATAGCGTGAATGTATACTTAACACATTTGTGACCATGATTGAAACCAAATTCATGCATTTGCCAGTATTTTACTATTCTGAATTAAGATACATAATGGACGAGGACGAGGACCTGCCCTGAGACCCATTTTTACAACAAATGATATCCCTTTTTATAGGTTACATCGGCAGATTAATATCATCTCATGGCAACAATGAACCTAGTTCCAAAATACGGCGTCACTGAAGTTCGTGTCCAGCTACCACCACTTCGGTTAGTGACACCCTCTCTTTTTCCCGAACACAACTGACCGAAATTTATAAGCCCGCGATCTTAGCATCATGATTAAGATTCGTGAGCACACATGTTCCCTGAAATATTGAGGTAGGTGTGGGGGAGGGTAATTGCAATGTTTACCCTGTATTTCCCTACTACTATAGCAAACACAGTCAGTACTCAGTATTACAATTGTTATCCAATGTAATGTTTTTGTTGCTTCGTTTGTTTGTTTGTTTGTTTGATTTTTCTTCTTTGTATGTATAGACAGTGCCCATAGCCTATTCAAACCTGTTATCATGACACAATTCCAACATCGAAATTTACATGAATTCCCACGATAGAAAAAGTACCGATATTACACGAAAAGTGATAATCTAAATATTGTGTATTACAATAAAGGTTTGGAATTATTTTTGGAGAGGGGGTCGGACAGGGGTCAGAATCCTCCCCTACCCCCTCCCGCAATCGTAACCGTTACAAATTCCCGCAACTGTACACCTGAATGTGGTGAGGGCATGTTGACACACTTCATGTACAGCTATAACGTTGCATACAACAGTATTGTTGTTCAACCATATGTCAATTATTACTAGTACAAACAAAACACCTCCAGTTTCTACAAGGGCGTATTACGCGCGTTTTATGTCATTTTATACAGTTTTTAACATAACAATTGCATATTTTCTTATGTGTTCGTTAAATAATTTTATCTCCACATTCGGCAGTTACTTAAAATAATATGATTTGTGTTTGTTGAGCTGAACTCGGGCGATATCTTCACCATATGTTTTTGTCTTATAGGATGCTTAAAAGAAGCGTTTTGCAAAATATTACGTGCAGTAATTATGGCCGTGCTTTCAGCACAGCTATGAAGAAAATGCCAACTGCAAAAAAGCAACTGATTGAGATGACGGTAGCACGACACGAAATGTTTTCGTTTGCCAGGGAAGCTGACGCGTGAAGGTGCAGAAGGTTTCTGCTGGCATCCCATCATGCCGGAACTGCGACAGGAACTTCCCATCTTATGTGCTACTTTTATTTTAGGTAGGAGCAAGCGTATAAAGTGAGGTACAGTACATGATGTAAAGCCATTTTTTAAATTATATATGTTTATTAATTTTTTTGTTGAGAAAGTGAAGTCGAAGTAAGACAAAGTGTGATTGTAAACGGCACAGCATTGGAGGTACTTATTTCTGAAACCTATTTAAATGGGTTACATAGGAGAAAATGTTATCTGTGTACAGTTTGTACAACCTCGTAATAAAAGAACAAAATTAGTTTTATTAAATATCCCCTCAAACTTGTGTTTTATAATATGTTTAATGCATGTAACATATATAATAAAAATCATGTTATTCAAAAAAATATTCCGAAGAGGCAATAATTGTTTCAAAAAGATAACTGTCCAACAATGAAAATGTATAGTGTAATTATACACATTTATACAGGAATACATTGTGTATCAATGTGTTTCTATATACCCCAGTAACTCTATACCCCTGTAACATGCTCATTTATGTTCAACGAATATACCAGTAGAACAATTGTAAACAATTATTGGCTTTTTCACCGATGGATAACTGTTAGTAACAATCAGTATAAATCTAAGTTTTAACACAATCTGTTTTACTTATTTTGCAGCACCCGTGCAGACAAACTCGACTGTCTCGTGTCTGGCATGGGTTTGGTGTTGTCTATGGTGACAAAGATGAGACGTCCGCTGAAGTTCAAGCTCATACCCAGCTTGGTAGGGATGTCACTGTATATGCACGGGGTAGCAGTACAGTAAGTACCACAATTTGGTTAGTGGATGACTAAGGTGACAGTTTGCAAAATATCATTGTGTTAGCAAGGTTTGTTTATGAGTTTGTCAAATAGATTCGTCCTAATTTCATGGTATTAACCGGCTTGTGCGTGATTCTTCCGAACCGCCCCAAACCCAATATACCCAAACCGAACGACAATATATCAAAGTTATGAATAGTGTGATCATTTCAGCATTCAGTATCATTACAGCACACATAATTCAAGCCATAGTTATCGACTGCTTCCTAATGGCTACATAGTACATACTTTCATTATTTTCAATGCACTTATAGGTACTTGATGTGTTCCAAAAGACCCGATATGGGGAACGATATACCAGGGATATCAGACATATGAAAACTGTCATTGAGGTGATTATAACAACAAAAATAAACTTTGTGTAATAGATGGAGATCAATAATGTCAATAATGTGTAGCATGTTGATACTTGAAAGTTTGTTTTATAATGCGAGCATCATTTCTATTGTTCAGAGCCATCTTCGACACGAGCCTGCGCTGCACATTGAAAATGGAGATGTAACTTTACAGTAAGACCCAGACGAGTCACCCAGACGAACACTGTAAGCAAGGCAACATCACCCTCGGATGACAACGAGGACACAACGACAATGTCGCGTAATGGACGGAGAAGAGCCACAATTGACCAGTATACCAGGTTAATATGCACTGGACAAGCTACACCGTAATTATGTTATTTAGTGTTTGCTCATACTGTTCTTTCAGTGCTTTGTATTTGTTATGTTTGTCATTGTTAGATTTGATATGTTCTTTTATTTCCTTATGGATTTCATATCTTTTACGAATTAATTGTTTTTGGGTGACATAATGGTTGGTTTGTGTTCATATGATAAAATCGTATTACGGAAAATAATACTAATGAATCGCTTAATAATTTTTATTAAAACGGACACGAGTTGTGATAAAGAGTGAAGCTAAGAATGGTAACATATTTTTTTTTTAAATTGCAAGAGAACATTGGTAACTACGTATTTTTTATAGGATTTATAATGTGCTGGGGTAGTGTACAGGTGTTTGTGCACAAACAACACCAATCCCCAGTCACATCAAACCGGTACCTTCAATGGGGACTGCTTTTGCTGCTGTCAACAGAGTGAAATATTCACCCGATGTCATGCATTCTCCTGCATCGGTGATGAAGGCGACAGACATGCCTCTGACCACTTTCCACTTTCCTGGAAAGAGGACTGGATGGAACTAAGAGCCCGTATGGAGGTCATCGTGAGTAGGATGTTAACACGCGGCACCATCCCCTCTTTCACAGACATCGCCAAGAATGCTGTTGATGTGCATGTCCTTCATGATTACAGTGACGAATCTGCAGAAAAAAGCACCTTGGTAAGCCATAAAACGTTTTACATGAAATACTCCTGTGCAAATCCTCGTGTCCCTTGAGTGCTACACCCACAAGTAACCCTTTTTAAAGCTTACAGTTAGTTTCATATTTGTTTTTCAGATCAACATGGGCGTTATTCTTGAGAACCTGTCATCAGAGAAAGGGGTCATCGAGATCATGAAACAACTTAATGAATATGTACCACTCAAACTAGATGGGACATCTCATACCATTCTTTGTAACGGAGACCAGCTCTCTCTTGAGAGAATGGTGGATGCGAGGCACATACAGGCTACATCATCTTCTCCACTGGACAGGAACCGGCCTTTATACAAAACGTTCAAGATGTATCACCAGTGTTTCTCAACATGGTACACTATTTAACATAAGGAACAAGTTTGGACATCACAATGTGAAACCATATGTAGCTGATTGCATCAACAAAGTCGGTGATATGCTTAGAATGTCTACCGTGGGTATGGTAATTTTGGCAACATTGCAAATTCTCAACCTCAAGACCCGTCATAAGCCAAAGGGATGCCCATCATCTTCCTCCAGTATCACAGAGCGAAGGAAATTTCTACACACAGCTTCGTCTGAAGTTGTGAAGGCGGTGTGGCAAGTTATCAATTGTCCCTCGGAATGGTCCCATAGCGACAGAGAAGCCGATGATGATGACGACGATGACATAATTTCCAATGCAAGCAGCAACGATGATAGTGAGTCGGAAGAAGATGACGGGAGTTATTGCCTTTGCAAACCCGAGGATGGTAAAAAGATTTTTTTTGGCTTGTGATTACCATTACATTAGTTGCATATAGTATCTTGAAAATGCATATGCCCGGCCGAGCTAATATACAGCCAAATTTGCATTATTACATGGGTATTTTCTGTGAAATAAACATTAAACAGAGAATCAGTTCGTATTTTATTATACTACTCGAACACAAAGATGCTGAATGATATGATTACATAATGATAATTATTTCTGCAAATTTGGTCATGACGGTGTCAGTATGATCTTGTATATTATTCATGTTGTTATTGTCTGTTTCCTTTTATAAATTAGACAATTGCGGTCAATGGATAGAGTGCAAAAAAAGAAAAAAGAATAAAAAGCGCGTCACTGCACCAATTTTGAAGCTGACCGATGACCAGAGACCAGAGATATTTTTGGGCCTAATGCGTGCGTATACAACCAATTTGTGACCGTATTCACGAAGTCACAAATATGTTTAGTAAGTAAATCCACATTCATTAGAATGTCTATGATAAAGATACCGACATTTCTTTGTAAGCTAAATAAATAGTTCATGCTGAAATTATGAAATTGCGATTTCTAAAGCTTTTCAACTTGAAATGCCATTATCTCAAAACGTGGATTTGCAGGTGTGAGGGCTGAATTAGTTACTTCGTGAAAGCGTTGATGGACATCATGGTCCCGCCATTACATCTATCGTGAACACTTCACTGAGTACTGGAACTTTTCCCACTGCTTTGAAATATGCAGTGGATACTCCCTTAATTAAAAAAGCCTTCCTTGGATAAGCACACATTGAAAAACTACAGACCAGTATCAAACACTGCTTTTCTATCCAAAGTTATTGAGAAGACTGCTTTGACACGTGTTTCTGATCATATTGATAATAACTTACACTGTAAATTTCAATCAGCTTACAAGTCTTGCCGCAGCACGGAGACGGCGTTGTTGAGAGTCAAAAGTGATATAATACGTGCAATTGACAATTGACAAGCCGTTTTTGTGGTGTTGCTAGATTTGTCTGCTGCTGTTGACCATTGTTAAATAAATTGTCTAGTGTTTTTGGTTTTCATAATGTTTTCAACTGGTTTCAGTCCTATCTTACTGGTAGGACTTGTAGAGTTAAGATTGACAATAATTATTCTGATCCGCAAATTCTTGATTATGGTTTTTACCACAAGGTTCCTCATCAGATGTTTTCTTACTACACACACCCACTCACAGATATTATTAGGCATCATTCTGGTGTCAAATTCCATTTTTATGCTGACGACACCCAATTATATATGTGTGTTGATCGGCGGAAACCTGGTGAAACAGATCGTGCACTTTCAACTTTATCTGCTTGTATTTCTAACATCAAGGCATGGATGTCACAAAATACGCTCCTCCTCAATGATGAAAAGACTGATTTCTTTGTTGCTGCCAACCATAGACTTTTGAAAACATTATCTGACGTCACCATTACAATTGGTAATACAGTTATCAAACCCTCCTCATGTGTAAACAACCTTGGTAATGTCTAACCATGTATCTTCAATATGCAAAACCATTAACTTTCATTTAACCAGTTCGCGTCGGAGGCCGTGTATACACGCAATTTTTTTTGCACCGCGGATTGGAAAGCGTCTAAACACGCCATAGGAAACTCGGGAACATTTGTATGCATGCCCGGTTTACGTGATAACAACCACGTGCGTAAAGTGACATGCACGGAAGATGTCCTTTCGGGTGACGTGAAAACACGCCATTTTGGCAGTGCTCGTGCTTCGGTTGACGTGTTATTGCGCAACACTTGTTCGGCACAAGAGCTAGCAGGGGCCGTGTAAACACGCTCGCTTCACATGGGTGGTTGGGAGGGGGGTTCTCGTAAACCTAGCCGTTCCACACCTTTGTCTTTGTCTCCATTGATATTTGTAAAGCTGCGGTATACTAAGATTTCTATAGACCAATTACCTGGCATACAGCTGGCAAATCAAGATTTCTATAGACCAATTTCTGTGCACCATTGTCCCATTGTTACTTGGTCTGAGGGGTCGTGAAAAGGGGTCATGAAAAGAAATCCTTCAGCAGGTTCATCATCTCTTCCAGTACGGCCAATTTGTTGCCATAAATCTGGCGCACATGTCGGCGCCCCGAAATAGCAACGTACTTCGATCATATCTTTAATGTCCACTCCCATGCCAAATGCAAAGGATGCCACTACGCATCGAATTATTGAGTCGGACTTTGAGAACTCCAGCAACACGCGCTGTTTACCTGTAACAGGCAAGCTGGCTGTGAAAACTTCGAGTAGCAGATCTGGTCTCTTACCAATTCATCTTAAAAATGCAGACTCCTTTAAAGCAGTTCGTAAAGCAGCGTACACCTTCCCCAAGGTTGAGAGCGAGCTGACAGTCCTATAAAAAGGGAATATTTGTTTATAACCAAAAGGAATCATCTCGGTGAAGGTTTTACATCGAAACATATAAAAAAAATCGTCCAACATGTATACATAGGCCTACAACATCTTGAACCACCGATTTCATACATGGTTTTCTGTTGGCCGAGTACATTGGATTAAATGTTCTACAATTTCTTTGCAGAAGTTCGTGTGGAGTTAACACAGTGGCTATATATATCGCTGAACCCGCTGCTATATAGGATTCTAGCCGGCCAATCGTCATCGGGCAAGCTCGGTAGTCGAGAGGTTAAGACGTCTGCACTAGTAAGCAGGAGGTCGTGGGTTCGAATCCCGCCCGAGTCGCCTGTGTAGTTTTTTCACAGACAGTCGGAAAGCACTGAGCATACAGTGCTATACACACGTCGGTGTAGGGCAAAATTAAATCAACAGTGATGTTTGCGCGTACTTTATTGTTCAAATTGTATTTGTGCAAAAAAGTATCCGTCTTCTGGTCCTCAGTTGGCTTTTTTTTTCAATATGGAAACACGTAATACATGTATACGAAAACGTTCATACCTCTAGGTGAAAAAAACAGCACGGCAGAATTTCAATCGATCTAGCAATTTTAGCAATTTATAGGACCCAGACCAACTATATACAAAGTATGCACTGAAAACATTACATAGTCAATTTGTAGAAAAAATTAGTCAAACAGGCAATAAAAATCAGTCTTTCAATGTCTGACTATGTTTTCAATGTGAAATATTAATTGGATAACTGTTGACTAATTCAACAAAATGAAATACTAATTTAAAATTTTCAAAGACCAATACGAACTTTGTTAATACTAATTTTGCTGTTGGACTAATTGATGCAGTACTGATTTACTAATTTAATTGGTCTCCTCAATTTGAAATTATCCTTTGACATAGAAATTACAAATCGGTTGACTAATATGTTAGCGAAATACTAATGACAATATTTTTGGCACCAGTCATTATGGAAATGACAAAGTATCTGTCGGTCGATATATTACCGACCCTCCCTCTGAACTCTGGATCAAAAACGATACTTGTAACGTTTTGAATTAAATAATGTTTTGTTGTTCTTACATGAAAGCCATTTCTCAACTATCAAACTAAGAAATTAACAATAAGTTAAGTTCCTAATTACACTGTCAGAAAATGGGCAATACTGTACACAGTGGTTTCACTCCAGCTCAATGGAGTGTTGAGTGCAATTAATAGAACAGCGAGAACTTTTGCGGTGGAAAATCGCGCTCCCCCGCCCCCGCGCGAGGCGCGTATAATGTGTAGCCGCTCGACCGTCGACGTCGTATTATCGTCTGCTCAACTTGACTCCAAGACCATGATGTGGTGATAGTAATTTAAGGTAAGAATTAATTGTATTTTTTAACCTAGATTGTTGAAATTATGCCGCTACATATACATTTAGATGATGAGAAATTATTGAAGTCTCAAATCAATACAGACGAGTCTGCTGTGCATATTGTGCAAACCTGCTGTGTGAGTGTAACGTTAGGCCTACTGTCAGACTGTACGTTAAACCATGCCAACGTTAACGTTATTTGTTAGCGGTTCGATGTACATGTGAAGTCAACTTGTCCCCACTCCCCCCAGGGGCAGGGGTGCCCTATCTAACGTTAGACTAGGCTAGAATAACAGTAGAACGTAAGGGACCTTAAGACATCGCAGCGTTGGTGGTCCCAATACGCACAAAAAACGGATTTTATTTAACGTTGTGGTGCAACCCAAGTGGGTCTCAATGGTTGAGTTATCTCACGGTCGATCACTACGTGTGCTCAGTAACTTGTTATATAGGCCTAACTGTTAACTCCACCATTCACAAAGTACATGTAGGAAGTCATCTGGTTTTGTATATCAGTCAACTTTGCAAATGTTACCGAAAGTAGAAGTGTTTTATACTAACGTTATCAACATGTAGGAGAGTCCACTGTTTGGAAGTGCAACTGGCATGACTGGTGTTGATTGTTCGGCTGTGAAGTTCACTTTGTGATTCAAGTTCCTGAATATACCCTTGATACAATGATAGCCTAACTAAGTCATTGACGTTGTTTGTAGGCCGGGTCTAAACTATGCCTATGATGGTTATGGTTGTTTTAATATAAAGTTACTTGGTGAGTGTCACAACTAACCCGTGAGGGTTCTATGCAGAAGTAAATCACCACAAAGAAATCCAGAAAATATATATTTACATTTATAAAAGAAATGTTTTACAAATTAGTTATATTCTTTTACAATTCATTTATTCCTTTCAAATTATTCCATTAATTATCCAAATCACTATAGGCCTAATATAACCATTAATTCATGAAATTACTTTAAAAATCGTATCCTTGATCTTTATTACTTGATCACACAATTACTCGACTAACCACCGTATCATTATAATCCTTGACAACTTAGTTATTCCATTCCTTTATACAAATCACATTATACTTCTACCAACTTTAATCTAGATCTATTTATCCAATCCAATATAATCACTGAACAATTCTATTCCAATTATTCCATTATTTTCATGCTACTTCCCTTCGCTCATACGCATGAAAAACAGTTTAATTATATGAGAGACCAGACAACAAAAATAAGAGGGGGAACACAATTAGACAATATAACTAGGTTAGTTGGATTATTTATTTACAGCATGGGTGTAGGTCCTGCACAAAGACGCTAAGTGTTAATCAGCGAAAAACTTCTTAAATTCTTGGAACAAACAAACTGGTTTAAGTACAACAATTTTTTAACTCTAACTTAGCTCATACTAGGTATTGACTGAATAATATATTATGGCTGAACAGTGTTCTCTTAGACATCATCATTAGCTTATCATAAAGATGTTAAACAATTTATGCTAAAGTATACATTCTTTAGTTTTCTCTTAAACATCATTAGCTATTTCAAGGATGTATTACAACAAAAACTTTTGAAAACTATAACTTGGCTCATACTAACGTATTAACTGAATAATGTATTATGGCTGAACAGTTCTTTTTTTAAAACATCATTAGGTATTTCAAAAGATATATTAAAGTACATTTTCAATAAAGATCGTAAGACGATTGTCCTGGAATAAAGTAATT
Organism: Zoroaster sp. YZ-2022; assembly: GCA_029582265.1. Classification (NCBI taxonomy): domain Eukaryota; kingdom Metazoa; phylum Echinodermata; class Asteroidea; order Forcipulatida; family Zoroasteridae; genus Zoroaster; species Zoroaster sp. YZ-2022. The sequence continues at coordinate 20,909,578 of CM055828.1, read as the reverse complement.
CATTGAAATTAGATGTAAGCAGGCGTTAGCTAAATCAGAATGGAAATAATTTGAGATTCATACAATTTGGAGTATCTTCTTTAAGAATTAATTCAATAATGTTGATTACAATAGCCGTGTTCAAATTAATACAGAAGTATTCGTACTTCTTATCCGTTTGCAAGATTGCTGCAATTCACTCTTGGCCCTTTAGGCTCTTCATGACTCGGCCTGGTAACAACTCTTCCACCTTAATGCTGTTCAGGACTCGGCCTGATAGAATGAAAAAACACTCTTTTCCTCAATTCTCCAACAATTACATGTAATTCCAAACATCATGGTCAAATGCTGTAATTATACAGTATCTCGTTATAACGTTATTGGTTTTCCAGGATTCGGCTTGGCACTACTCTCACTCATAGCGAATATATAACAATACTGACTCTGTTTTATGTAACCGAGTAGGTAAGGTTACGCGGGATGGTGACAACGAAAAGAGTCAGAGATTATATTTCTTTACAAGTTATTTATTCGGCGTGGTGTGAATACAGTATTTACACTTTACAAAACGACAGTCACTAATAATATATTATGGCTTTCTGTAAATAAAAGGGAAAACAAATATTAAATCCTTCGAAATTCAGTTATCCATTCAAAATATATACACATTCTGTATCTTTAATAAAACTGTTAATCTAATCTAAAGCCAATTTCACTTCAGCAATCATTCTTAAAATAAAATCTTACAATCATTTTAAGGTTAAAGCCACTTACCAGCGCAGTTGTAGTTTCTCGACCTATTATGCCTCACGGAGACTGACGGGTTACCGACTAAAGATAGGGCCTAATAAACGCAGCCCGGCAATATCAATAATTAAACTGCAAAACTCTCCAAAGGAGTAAGGTATGGCTTCAAGGATTGCAAGAAGTCAAATGCGCTATACCCTACTTGCTTACTCTCCAGGAAAATGTCTAGGAATCTCCGGAATGTTCACGCCTATAGCCGTTAAGAGGTGCATTTAAATCGTCCGCCTTATGCAAATTATGCAGTTAAAGAACGCTAGCGGCGCTGTTCAACTTACTTCGCCTACTGTGCAGTTCAAGTGCCAAGCTTTTATATACAAAGAAAATAAACAATGTAAACATTAGGTGTATTATACAGGGGCCTGGCAGCGTAGTTAGTCTGGCTGGTCGCAATCACCCGGGGATGAAATTGAATGAACTTGTGAATGAATTGCCACCAAAATCATTGGGGAGAACATACATTTACAGACTTCGGACCCTAACTTCACTAAAGAAGCTGACGAGTTAACCTCAAATGATCCTATCTGAATGATGTAGGTCTACTAAATAAAACCCATGTAAAACCATGCCAATAGATGCTTGGGGATATATCAAAAATGAAGCACATACAATAATTTCCGTCAGGTGTAAAATAGTTGCTGAGGTCCGCTTAGTGCATGTCACACCAAGAAAGAAATTATTTCAGACGGGCCTACCTCTTCGACTGTTTTCATGGGATAATGTTCCCTGCGCAAAGCCTCATTCAGATCCTTTGGATCCAAACAAATGCGCACTTTATCATCCTTCTTAGGGACTACTACCATGCTATTTAACCAAGCGGTAGGTTGTTCTTTCCGTGGTGCATGAATAACGGGCACTGCATCTGGTTTGATATAAAGGTGCTGCTCACCTTCAAGGCATCCTAGGCCCTCGAAGACATCATATTTGCGTAGCATTTCCGCATTTGGATTTTTTTGCAGTACTTCAATACGCTTGATTAGTCCAAGACGCTCACAAGTTTTGAGCCCAATAATTGGTTGAACTTTACCAGGCAAAACTTGAAAGTCAATGTCAAAGAGTTTTCCTTTGCGTTCACACAACATGGTGCATTTCCCGATGGGTTTCATTTTGTCACCAGAAAATGAAACTAGTCTGTCATTTGAGCGTCGAAGTTTTTTGCAAATTTTGTTATGCACACATTCCGGAACGACGTTACATTGGGCACCTGTATCTACCTTGAATTTGACCGTGCGATTCATTACTTTGAGATTGATCATCCAGTCAGATGTACTAGCATTGCTACTCTTTTGTAATCCAACAACATCTACAAAGAACTCATTACCATCTGTATCACTATCAGAATACTCATTAATGCCATGTACCTTCTGTGACCGTGTTTCATTCCTTCGAAATTTGGGTGTGGCATCACTCTGACGTGACATTCATACCATTTCAAAGTGGTTTTGCTTCC
>CM055828.1:20888034-20904345 GCA_029582265.1 Zoroaster sp. YZ-2022 | reverse complement strand
CAATCTTGGCTTTCATAGCCAAAAAGAAACTAAAAATGCCGACGTGCTGGTCTGGTCTGAGGCGACGCGATCCGAGGAGACCAGAAACACGAGACCCTTTTGACTGATAAAACCCACTATGACACACTTGCCGTAATATAGCGTGGGTGGAGGGATGATAATGAAATATCAAGGAAACGAAACTTGAATATTTTATATATGAATAGACATATTGTTATAGACATGTTACTTGTGTCTAAAAATACCAAACTGAGCATCAAAGTCAAACTTCAAGGTACATTCGCACAACTTTATTTCATTATTCGTTTTCTACTGGCCGTTTGGAGTCCTAGAGCAGTTTCGCAACTGTTGAAACAAGAAACACATGTTGGTTCACACCGTGTTATCGAACTTTTAACGGTGAAAATCAAGGATAGATCGATAGTCTGAGTGAGTAACATTTAACAATTCTATTCCGTCTAGTTGTGCCTTCAGATACAAATCGTGTACTGGCCTTGGAATATTCATTTTAGACTACAGACAGAGCACGGTGTCCTTGGTAATATTGTCTCTAATTGAAGACAACAATCATAAAAGTGTTAGAACAATATCAGAAACTAAAGTCAAATCAGTCTATCTAATGGCCCTGTCACACTGTTGCGTATCGTACTAGCGTATGCCAGCGTATGAAAATTATCACTCATACGCTGGTATACGCTGACATACGCTGACATACGCTAGGGGTACGTTAGGCATAGGTTGTATACGTTTCAAGCACGGTGGCATACGCTGGCATACGCTGAGGCAGAAATAAATTTTTAAGCATGCTTAAAAATTTTGTGCGTATGCGGACGTATGGTTAATACGCTAAGCATACGCTAGGCATACGCTGAATACGCTAGAGGTACGATGTAGGTACGTTACTCATAGGTCGAGTACGCTGGACATAAGTTGCCATACGTTGGCATGAAGGTGTACCGTACAGCTAGCGTATTGATAGCGCAATGTGGAAAGGCCGCCGATTAGGCAAAAAAAAAAAAATTGTTGAGTTGCCCTCCAGTGAAAATATTTGAAGGGGTCGGTCGGTCGGGATTTTTTGTTTTTTGTTTTTTTTTTCTCGACTGTCATTTTAAGATTGAAATGCATTGGGAACTGAAACCACATACCATGTTTTTCATTTGTATACCTATCAGCAAGGAATTTTGCTTCAGAATAAAATTATCCCAAGCATTTTTTTTGTACTTTTCGCTGTGATTGACACAGCAAATTCATCCATATTGCGTGCAATGCTCAACATGCAACATGTGAGTGGCCATTCGATTTGAAAACGTGTAGATTGAGTCGCAATCGTTGACACACGTACAGTGCAGGGAGCCAGTGCACAATTACGTGTGAGGGTCATTTGATTTGAAAACGTGTAGATTGAGTCGCAATCATTGACATACAAAACAGTGCGCGAAGCCAGTGTGAAAACATGCGAGGGGCCATTCGATTGGAAAACGTGTAGATTTGAGTCGCAATCGTTGGCACACAGTGTGTGCGAAGGCAGTGCACCATGTGTGAGGCGGGGCCATTCGATTTGAAAACATGTAGATTGAGTCTTGGGTACCGGTAAATTTACCGGTAAAAAGTGGAAAATTTCACAAATCAAACGTATTATGTTTTATACAAAGAAAATTGGTAAGTTTCATTAATAAATAGGCCTATGAATGACGGGGGGAAAAAAAAAAAAAAAAAAAAAAAACCCGACCCGAGATTTCAGCACTTTTGGGTCGGTCGGTGGAGGGCAACTCAACATCTTTTTTTTTTTGGCCTTATATAGGCACTTTGTCACGTGATAGGCGGATAGGCGGTACGCTGGGCATGCGCAGTTCATACGCTACTCATACGCTAGCCATACGCAGAGTACGCTGGCCATACGCTGTTCAAACGCTGACATACGCTGGTCATACGCTGACATTTGCTGACATTCGCTATGTCCATACGCTGTCAATATGCTTGCCATACGCTACTCATACGCTACTCATAGGTTCAATACGGTAAGTATACGCACAATTCTGTATTTTCAAGGGCTTTTTGTGCGTATGAAAAATATATTATGAATTTTCATACGCAAATCTTACGTTTCTCTCATACGCAACAGTGTGACAGGGCCATTAGTCTTGCATATTTTGAAAATGTATTTAATCTTGTGAAAGTGCCTGTATACTGCAAGGACTCAACATTTGAGTAAATGGAAGTTGTCTCCAACTCGAACACGAAGATAGAGATTTGTGGTACAAACTAAAACACAGAATTCTCCCAATAACTTGACAGTTTTGGGATTACGGACGATAACAATTTGTCCCCTGTGTCAAATTGAAAAGGGATCAATTGAACATCTTTTCATTTGGTGTCAGGCTTACATTGACGCTTGGTTGTTTGTCGAAAAGACCTAAATAATTATACGAATAACCATAATTTCTCTCTGATACAAACAAAATTTGGGTGTATAGGGAACAGGGATACAGAACCTGTGCTATAATAATCAACTGGAAAACAACAGTAAAAATAGGTAAAACTCGTAGCTTTGCATGGCCAAGAGGATAAGTAAGACTAATATTGCGGTGACACCATGTGAACTTCTCTATTGAGTAGTAATTAATTCTGAAAAGAACTGGAAGTTATAACAGTAAAACTATTAACATTCTGGACGTGTATAAAAGTAATCTGAAAAAAAATATGTTAGCATGAGCCAGATTAAGTGACAATTATTTCAATTTTAAAACTGTACACCAAAAAACTCGGCTATATCTGTTTTATCTATTAAACCAATATTCTCGGCCCACTGTGATATTGCTATCATAATACTAGCTCAAGTATCTGAACCTGAGCTTACTTTTAAATAAGTTGCCTAGAGTTATGTGGGAAATTATGTAATAACATGGTAAACAGCAGTAAAATATGAACATTATAATTCCTGTTAAAATGAGTCAGATTAAGTAATAATGATTTCAATTTACTGTACACAAACAACTTGGCTGTTTAATGGAAGGTAAAGAGGTAATTCTTTTTATGTAAACCAATATTCTCCGCCCACCTGATATTAATTTATATATATATTTATTAATTAATATATATATAAATTAATTATATATGTATAAATTAATTATATATATATATATATATATATATATATGTATATATATATATGTATGTATATGTATATATGTATATATGTGTATGTATATATGTGTATGTATATATATATATATATGTATATATATGTGTATATGTGTATATATGTATATATATATATATATATGTATATGTATATATATATATGTATATATATATATATATATATATATATATATATATATATACTCGCCTTTCCACCAATAGGTTGACCACATCAAAAACAGTACATAGGACGACCAACGTGATTTACGTTATATTATAGTTACCTAGGCATCTGAAATGTCAACTTTTTTGTTACGAAAGTTGGTCAATATTCATGCTCATTAATTACATAAAAGCAATTCAACAATCCGCCATGGAAATAAGAAATTGAGATTTTAAGGTCAAATTAACTGATTTACAAACGGTTTAACAGATAATAGGACGACCGTTGAAAAACTTATTATTTCAGGCCGATTGAGGGCGATGCAACGGGGGGGGGCTGTATAGGAGAGTTGCGCGCGTCAACTTGCGATTAGAATTAAGAACTAGAAGCCATTTTGTTGCCACGAACGCGCGCGCGTGTGAATACAGCGTGTGTATGTAGTAGGCCTATTGTACTATACTGTGCGCGCGGCCGGCCGTGGCCCACTAGCGCGCGCAGCATACGCAAAGAACACTGTTTGTTTTGATCATAAATGATCTTGTAAAGTTGTACTTGTACTTGCTGTATACGTAGGCCTATGTGTACTTGTAGGCCTAATTCTTTATCATAAAATTTGCGTCTGTTCTGGGTCAACCATAGTATAGATGATGGAACATATGGATCAACTCGTGGGATTATGGTTGTATGAGAATCGTTCCAAGAATCTACGAATTGCAGCTCTTTCCGGGGTTGTTGATGAAAGGTATTCATGACTAGTGACACTGACAAAGTGTTACTGTTATGTTATTGTTAATACTAAAATAGTTTTACTTTTACTTTACAACGTTATGCCAAGATTGAGGATGTTGAAATGAGTCATGCATTCGTGCACAAAATGGCCACAAAACTTACTTACTGTACATTTCTCACGTAAATTTCACGAAATGTAGCCATCGCACAGTTGCCGAAAGTTTGCGGAAAGTGTTTGCATAGGTAAGTGTACCCTAACTAGCTTTAAAATCGTGGTGTAAAATTGCACAACCAGCAAGTTTGAAATCTCAGGAAAATTGCAGTGTTTTTGTACAGTTTTTGTTACAGCCAAGGATACGGAGGGACTCCTGTGTATTGGCCATATTTATGGGGCTACCCTCTTATTCTTAATCTTATATTCTTACTTACACATCACTGGTGGTCCTTGGGTGATGTCGCTCTAGTTCCATGCATCAAATTCTGAGCTTTCTGAGTTACTGGAAGATTCAGAATCTGAAGTTGATCGGATGGCTTCTTCACATGACTCAGTATCAGGGACTAGAGGTTGTACAGGATTATTGTTTTGAAAAAGGCCCAATCGCCCCTATTTCTACTTTCCGTGTAAAGTATACGTACATTGTAACAGTAACAGGCATGTAGGAAGATGATTTTAACAGGGGGGGGGGGGGCAGATTATATTTGTGAAATTACATGTACATGTGTAGCCTGGTCTCTAAACCACACTGTTAAAGTTCCAGCAAGGATTAAATTAAAGGGTAGGGGCACCTCTTTGTGACACCAATCCTGCAAGCCAGCAGTGGTTGTAACTAGGGTCTAATTTGCAGGAGGGGGCACTCAGGGATGCACTGATTTTTAGGGGGAAAACTTCCCGGAACCACCCGGAACCACCAAATTCGCTTAAGGGAGGGGGGTGCCTGTAATAGTTTTTATCAGACACGGGTGCAAGGAAGGCAAGGAGCAATGCCCCAGATCCACATTTAACACCAAGTAGGGTGACAATGTTGACATTTTTTGTGGTGTAGATGTATTCGGGTGCAATCTAGAACATCTAGTATAGTTATGAGAAAATGGGGTGTGGGTGAGTAAGTATTTGTGTACCAATCAAGTGTTTTTTCAGTCCAATTTTGTAGACATGGATGAATTAAGAAGGGATGCCTCCAGTTCATCTTTTAACGCCAAATTGGGGGGAAAATTTTTAATTTGAGGAAATTTTTGAAATTATTGGTGGTCTACATACATTCTGGTGCAACCTACATGTAGAAAGTCTGGAATATATTTGAAAATGAAAGGGGAGGGGTAAGTAGGCCTTTCGAAACCATGGGTGAAAGGAGAGATCGATGCCTCAAACTCCACTTTAACGCAAGTTGCAGAACAAATTGGGAACAATGGGCAAATTATTTACAAATGTGGATGGTCTATGATTTCTAGTCCACACTAGAATGTGTAATGATGAGCCAGGGAAAACTGAAAATGTCCACGCATAGGCCTACATGAACATTATTTTCTTTTCCAACGAAATTCCAAATTAGGAGGGGGGGGGGGGGGGGCACTGTCCTGGTCATACTAAAAGCCGACGGCGACAACATACCTTGATACCCACAAATAAACAGAGGATTGATAAGAAAAAATTTCTGTAAGTGATTCATACATGTATTGTTGCGCGGTGATAATTTCAAGAAAATGTTACTTTTTGAGTTCCGAAAACAGTCACACATAGAGTACAGATTGGCCACCATCTTGATTAATCTCCCCTCTTCGTAGCGTAACGGTATAGTCCAAAGACATCTTTCAGGCCAAGATGGCGGCCAATCATACTCCATTTGTGATCATTTTGGGGGCTCTGAGCATTGCGGCCCCAAACTTTTTGGTTTCTAGATGCTCTGAGATGGATTCTCAGCCATTTTCAGGCACCTTTTTCCATGTCTCAAAACGATAAAATTCCTGAGATTTTTTAAAGAAATCAATGCAAATGATGACATCCTGTGTCATGGGAAAAAAAATATAAATCTGGGGAAATTCCAGACGAGGCAAACGCCTCGTCTGCCCCATGCTGGCTGCGGCCCTGACTGTTTAAAAATTGTGGAATTAATTTGGGGAGACTTTGTCACACCACCCCACCGCCCCAGTTTTTCATTCCCGAATGTTTATTGGCTGATCGTGAAGTGACGTACAATTGCACACATGCGCGTGTGCACGATGAGCACCATGCTATTTGCTAGTCTTTGGTATTATTGGTTGGGTCCTGTTCGTATCACCGCAATATCTGCGGCGATGTAATTGACATTAAACGCCTAACGGTACATTTATGCTTGTATTAAGTTGCAGTCCCAATTCTTTTTTTGAGTTTCTACGGTAATTACGGTATTAATACGGTATTAATAACTATTATTTTATTGAGTTTTTATATTGTGTTGTGCTACTCACTTTGTTGTTAACAAAAAGCACCTCAGGTTGACACACAGTTCTCTTGGTTAAGAACCAGTACTTAAATCCAATAGTCCAGTTGTGGGTGGTTCGATTCCACCGGTGCTTTGTTCCAGAACTTGTGAGGACACTGACACAATTATTACAATTCACAAAAGGGGACAAAATCAGCAAGCAAGGTACCGTATTGTGGCTCTAATGTTAGTCATACAAATAATGGCTAAAGAGACTTTGAAACATTATATTTATCCAGAAGTTTTGATACAAAAGTTATGCAGTACCAGTATCAATCATTAAACTGTTCTGCTAAAGCATGTAAATTAGAAGGAAGAAAAATGTTTGTTGCCATTCTGGTTATTTTTCAGGAGCACATATTGTTATGAAATGTTCACAAGTTATGATAACAGTGTATTTTACGTTGAATCCAAACATAACAAATAAACTGACCTAAAAAAAAGATACCTGTTGGCCTCTAGTTGTTTACATTTGTGAGAAAAGCATAACAGGAAGCACTTCAAAAGGTGTAATTTCTCAGGATGATTATATTCTTTATCTTACCACCTTCAGAACAACTAGTTTTTCTGTACAGTGTATCTCCTTGTAATGTAAATTATTCGGACGACCGCAGTCGAGCTCATTTAGAGCTTTACAATGCTAATAAGGGCTGGGGTCGCAACTCCTCTCAGCTCTACCAGAAACACCAGGGCAAGCCCCTAGATAATTCTTTTACGTGCATTCAAAACACACGGGACCTACAGCTTAATGTCCCATCCGAAGGACAAAGCAATTATGGTAAAGTGTCTTGCTCAAGGACATCATGCCGTGGCCGGGATTCGAACCCACAAGTCTAACTTGAGGGTTGAAATAACCATACATTCACACACGGGTACCAATGTTACACACTTTGTTTTAAGCATGTACTGAATCATTTTGAGCTACGACTGGATGTTCTTCTATACCCCAAGATTTAAAATAGCTAGCATTTAAAAAAATTGTTTGCGGTACCCGCTGCTAATTACAGGATTCGAACTGGCCTCTCATCACCAGGTACGCTCGGTGGTCTAGTGGTTAAGACATCTGCTCTAGAATGCGGGGGTCGTGGGTTCGAATCCCACCCGAGTAGCCTGTGGATTTTTAGTCCACAGGACTCGAAAAGTACTGAGTATACAGTGCTTATCATACATCAGTGTAAGGGTAAAAACCAAATGAATATTCTTTATCCCAGATGAAATTGTTACATACATGTATCTATTACATTTTTTTTTGTTTCAAGCTCCGCGTTCTGTTCATTCTAAGGTTTACATGTCTTTTCCTTTATTTATACATTTCTTTGTTACCTTATTCTTATTGGCAGTAACAACTTTGTTGAATTATTCATTCAACCAATGCTTTCTTGGAAATGTTTAAAGGTCCTATGAAATGGTATTTTTTCATACTTGAATTTTTATTCTCAAAATGTGCTTTGGTATCAATAAAACACGATGTGAATTGTTGTTATGAGTTTGCACTCGTTTTTGATATTTTATTTCATCTCATAAAAATATTTCCCATAATAAACCACAAGGGAAACTGACTGGGTACATTTTTAGATAAGATTTGGATGAACAAAGAAAAATTGACTAGAGCGGGACTCGAACCTGCGACCTCCGGATTGACATGCCGGGGCTCTACCAACTGAGCTATCTAGCCCTATATTGGCGGTCTCCCTATTTTGTCAATATCTTTGTTCGGGGGCGCCAGTCAGAAGTCATACAACCATATACTGCCCTTTAGTCAATTTTTCTTTGTTCATCCAAAAATATTCCCGGATGTATTTTTTTGTAAAGCACACGGTTGAGTTCTCTGTGACGTAAATCCCAGATCCGGTTGTGCGCTTCCGATCTGCCGAGCAGTGAGGTTTGGTACCTAAGTGTGGCACCAATCTGACAGAATTTATGCAAATCACGCTTCCCTTTGAGGGGCAGTGCTACTTCCCTAATTTTATTTTTTAATCTTTTAATAATAAAACCAGCATGCAACAGACGACAAAGTGGCAAATATTTATTCAACTAGGCATACTTTATTCTATAGATTAATAAAAAAATCCATTTCCTGACCTTTAATATAAAAATTACTTATATTTGTTTACTACTCCGAGTATGGAGGTAGAAAAGGTTATTTATTATGCTATTTTAATACGCAGGTACATTTTGATGATAAGCAGTTTGAATCTGGGCGAGCAGATGGGACGAATAAGTTGAAATGTAGTGCTGTACCCACTATACATATATATTTGCTCATGGTAGAGTCTACTACAAAGGTAATCATTTGCATTCAGTTTCTGTAAAGTAAATAAAAGAAGAAAATACAATGTGACGCTTTTTGTACAGTGTATATATTTTAATAAAATTATTAAAATCATTTTACCATGTTACTTTTCATGACAATAGTCTGTACTTTTGTAAAGTACTTGGAAACAGGTGAATGTAAAAACAAAAGGCATGACTTTACGAATTGTGCATTCAAACTTTATAAGAATGAAGACATGTACCAATAAGCGAGTCTGGTATTTTGACCATGCACTGCAATATAACTTGTTTATCCTGATCGAATTACATTTGACCTTAACGATGCAGAGCAGGCACAAGATATCAATCTCGCTATGAATCCTGGGTAAGGTCAAGAAATTCAGGATAAACAAGCCATTTCGAACAATGTGCAGTTGAAATAAAGAACTCGCTAATTATTTACTGTGGTGTAGTTTGGGGAAATTTTGGTGCAAGCCTACAAAGCCAACTACAAAAGCTACAAAATAGAGCAGCTAGGACAATACTATTTGCACCATATAGAACGCATGTAGATGATATGTTAAATAATCTAAACTGGATAACTTGAGAATAGAAGGCAATTTCATAATTATGTATTAATAGTCTAACCCCAGTATATCTAGCACCTTTTACTCCATTCAACAATACTAGGGCAAATTCTGACAGGAAATTACAACTTAAAATGGGCCAAAACATGTTTAAATTCAGAGGTGCAAAACTATGGAATGAGTTACCATATAATGTTAGAAACCAGCCAAGCATTAAGTTTTTCAAAGCCCAGTACATTAATGAAACCATAGACCTGCTCCTGCTAATTTTAATTTTGTGTTCTATTTAAATTTTATCTCTCTCGCATTTTCTGTAAATTTATTTTTATTTAAATTGTTATTATTGTAATTAATTTATTGTCCATGCCCATGCAATAGGATAACATCAAGTTGGGTTTACAATACAGATTGCTGTATCATTACAAGTTGTCTCATTTAGTTTTAATATTGTCTTTTAATGACTTTTATTTGTTAATCAAATTGCCTTCTCAGCATAGGCCCCTAACTTTAGGGCCTATAAATTTTAATGCAGTTTTCCTATTTATTAACATTTTTAATTTAAGTTTTATTTCTTATTAATAGGCTATATTTTCTATAGTAATTTTGTATTAATTTGCTGTTTGTATTCAAATTTTTTGAAAACAGTCTTGTACTGACTGATCTGATTCTACCCAGCAGGATAAACAAGAATAAATGAATGAATGAAAAGGATGTTTATTGAATATTAGTAACAGTCCCAAATCCTCAAATTTTAATATGATTTTGCACACTCCTTAAGGTTAACAAAGAGGTTAGCACTACTACAACAGTAATCATGGTAGCCTAACTGCCATTGCCAACAGCAAGATTACAAATGAATTTATATCGAGTGTGGAAATATTGTCAACAGGACAGCACATGTGCAATAACTGTAGTTGTAATGTTCAGACGAATGTATCATGTACGACCTGTCAACTCAAGGTACATCCGTGCTGCCTTGAATTGACAGATCGTACATAAACAATCGTCTGAATATTTACAACCACAGTTATACTGCATGCGTTGTCTTCTTGACAATATTTCCACACTCGATCCCACAGTTATGAGAGTTGCTCATTGCTTCACGCACAAGTTTAAAACAACCCCGAGATTGAAGATGTTGAAACGAGTTACATTAGTGCACAAAACGGCTACAAAACTTACTGACATTTCTCACAAAAGTTTGCAGAAAGTATATACAAAAAGGAAATGTGGACGTAACATTGACATGGTGTCATTGTTACATCCAAATGACACATTTTTTTTCTCATATTTTTGTTTAAAAATAATTTACATGATTTAAAACCTTCCAAAATATTCTACACCCAAATATGGATGTTACATAAAAAAACTGAATCATATGTAATGATACTTTTTAAGATATGGATAATGCAACACACTGTATCCCAACCTGATGGAATGACCCATATACAATTACCTGTACATGTACATGTATAGAATCGATGAGCATGATCTGATGAATGTAAGAGACCCAAGTTATCATTTCTTTAAAATGGTAAAAAAATGTGATGTATTTGCTTCTCCTTCTTGCAAATATTCCAGCCAACATGTATTATTTTATTAAACTTTCTAGTAAGGTTTGCGGTAGCACTATGTAATGATCTCTTCATAAATTGTGGTAGTTCTGTAAGAACCGGTGGTTAAACAATGCATACCGATTGAAACGTCCAACACATGTAAAGAGATCATTACATAGCGTCATCGCAAACCTTACTACATTGTTTTCCCACCATGCAGAGTTAATTAGGCTAGTTGGTGGCTGGCCAGCCACCAACCCGGTCATTACCACGCATTGAAGACCAGGTCCTCACTGTTATTGCCATCAATAAATACCTTTTTCATGAAAGAAATGGTCAAAATTTGTCTATTTTTTGTACTCGTGTTCAAGGGCCACATTTTATCTAGTTTAGTTTTTGTGTGGTACCTTATCTCTTTTATACTACTCAAAAAAAGAAACGCAAGTCACTTGAAATGAATTTTTTAGGAGGGTTTACCAATTGATATGTACAAATGTACATTTAAAGTTCTCCACTGATCAAGCCTTTTGGAATGTCACGGTTCAGTGCACACCAACCAAAGGTTTGGAACCTATTTGAAGCAATCTCCTTCCTGTATTTGTCATGGGGCAGTTTCACGGGAAAGGTTGCAAAATGAAAAATAGGTAATCGATGCTTTATTTCATAGGAAGACTTTGTTGGAATTTGCTGGTTTTTGTCTCACAAGGACCTTTATGTTGTAGCAATCTCCGAAAAAAAATTCACAGTTCTATGCATTACGGTTCTCAAATTATCAGCTCACATGGGTGCTAAAGCACAAGATTTGGTGTCTCATTCACATTTTCTAGAAACTGCAATTGATGAGAAATAAAAAATAAATGCCAGGGGAACCACCCAGACTTGCAAGGACATTAAAGTATGTCCCAAAAATCTGTATACCAGATTTCATTAGGATTGGCCAACTCGTTTTTTTGTTATGCCATTTTCAGTGAGATGTTAAATGTTTTTTCAAAATGTCCTTTCCTGAACATGGTATTTTTTTTCCAGAATTAAAAGAAAGGAAACACAACTTATTGCCTGTCAAAATGATGCTACATACTCCAGTAATCAAGTATAAAAAGATTGGAATTGGGAAATTACAAGTAAATTCTATACAGCAGCAGTCGCATATGCCGCGCAAAAGTACGTTAAAAATGTCCTTTCCTGAACATAGCCCACCTTTTTTTACAGGAAGTCAGAGATAACACATTTTGGACATAAACATGTACCTAGGGGTAGACTTACTAGATTTAACATACTGTAAAAAGATTCAGACTCGAACCCTGCTTGCTGTCATGACATTGTGGTTAAACTGCATTGTCCTTTCCTGAACATATAGTTTAACAGAGTACTTTGCAAAGCCATTGTTGCTTAAATTTGACGTAGTATATGCTTATATTGTCTGTAGAGTTTATGTTTTAAAATTAAAACCAACTAAATGGCAAGAAAGTGTTAGTGTTTTGTTCTTACAGGTCATTTACTCACTCATGTTTACACACATTATGAGTACACGTGTGCATATGCATTTATCTTTACAAGTCAAACTTAAATCCAATATTTTGTCGAATTCAAGCTGATTTATAGTTTCATACCATCCCTTCCACAAAATACATGCATTAGTTTGAGCCAATTTAATTAAAATTTACTGTTTTAGTCTAGTTTCTGTGTATTAAAGTGTTCAGGAAAGGACACTTTTTTAAACAAGATTAACAACATCTGTTATACACTGTTTTAACAGTTCTTTCTGTGTGTGCAGCCATTTATTTAGTTTACCTATGAAAATGGAATAGTCCAGCTTATCATGCACTGATCATGCACATGTGCTCAATGTGTGCTAACACTATTGTTTTAGTACTAGTAAAAGTGTTGCTTAGTTTTCAGCACTGCATGAAGTCATGCACAGTGGACATTGTATTTGAATGAGCTACATGCAACAAGCAACATGGCAGAGAAGCTACAGATTAAATTAAGGTGGAACCTCAGAAAGAGAAAGCCATGTTTGGAAAATAAGGGGACATGCAGAACAACTGCGTATGTAAACAAACTGAAAGAGGACAACCCAGTAAAATACGAAGTGTACAAAGCAAAGGATAGAATAAATAAGACAAAGAGCTATGTCCCAGTGGCAAAGCTGTCGGCAGAAGGAAGAAAGATGCAGCAAGCCAAATGGAATGCACAAAAGAAGAAACAACGGTCATCAAAGCTAACCGGAGATACATACAGTGCAGGCAAAAGCCAGACAAGTAAAGATAATACAGCTGATGATGAGCCGCCAACTAAAAGGTTTAAGGATATGACCCCAGAAGAGAAAAAATCATACTTCAAAACAAAGATGGCTGCAAGTCGCGCAAGAAGATCACGGCAAAAACAAACGGCAGACAAAAATAAGACAAGAAAGAGAACGGCAAGAAAGGGAAAAAAGGAGGGAAACACAACATCTGGAAGAAGTTGAAGATTGTAACACACCGTCCACAAGTACTGGAAGCAAGGCTACATACTACAGACAGCAGACCTCAGTCAAAAAAGGAATGCCCGAATCACCGAAAATGTATGCTAAAGTTGTTGCAGCCTTAGTGGAGACAGCAACACCCCGAAAGAAGATAGAACTGTCGGCAAGGGGCATTCGAGCTGGGCTAAACTTCGATGCTAGGGCAAAGGCAAAGCAATATGTACAGCAACGAAAGGGGAAACCCACCGATGAAAATCGACGAACACTCTACGGACTAGGCTACACATTCGGCAAGTACGGCAGGAAAAACTTTGGTTTGTCCTGGAGGATAGCTAAAATGGCCAGGAAGAGAAAAGCTGTAACTAAGCGGAAGCAAACCAAAGGGCGTGTGATACCACAAGAGCAGGAAGAAGTGATCAAAGAGTTCTGGCTAAGTTCAGAGGTGTCTCGTCCTCTAACTCTAAAGAAGAGAGTCAAGAAAAATACAGTCACGTATTTACTAGAGACGACCTACATCAATGCCTACAAGCTTTTCAAAGCCAAGCACCCAGACATTGGTGTTAAGTTTGTAAAATTCGTACAGCTGAAACCAACAAATGTCAGACATCTCAAAGCCCTTGAAAGAAAGGTATGCTGCTGCATCAAATGCGAAAACATAAAGTGGCATATCAATGCTCTGAATTCATCTGCAACTGCACATGGCCTCTCATGCCTGCGAGTACCAGATGTCAGGAGCATCTCCGAGCTCACCCTGTGTCCATATGAGAAGTATCCATGGTCTACATGCATTAAGCGTTCATGCAGTTGTTGTGGAGTAAAGGCCATAGCCAACCACTACAAACCATTGACAGATAAACACGGCCTGGAAACGGTGAAGTATAACATCTGGCAGAAAGTAGAGAAGCCCACACAAAAGACAAAGAAATTGTCACCAGTCCAGATTTATCCCGTCGAATATGCGTGGAACGAATTGGATCGCCGTGTCAGACAATGACCTGCTCAGGCATATAACGTGCACAAGCTAGCAGAGGCTCTTGCTGAAGAGCGGCGTGCCATCCCGCAAGGAACTTTGCAGCGGCTAGTGGGCTCCATGCGATGCTGAATTCTGGCTTGCATTGCAGCCAGAGGTGGCCATGCATGCTACTGAGTTATCCCGCATGCATTTGGACTACAACCACATCAGTAAATGTGCAAAATACATACATTTCTGAAAACTTGCGTTTCTTTTTTTTAGTAGTATATATGCACTGATTAACGCGATTTAGAACAAGACTGAATGTAAACACCATATATGGAAATATGGGTCTATACGCCCGTACCTGCTACCTCAGAATAGATACATTAAACTGTCCAAGGTATTTATTAATGTTCTTTAGCCAGTTCGCGCCGGAGGCCATGTTGACACGCGAATTTTTTTTGTGCCGCCGATCGGAGAGCGTCTTAACACGCATTCAGATTTTTGCGAGTTTTGTCGGTTGACTTGCTAACACGCAAATCGTGGCGTGACATAAATGTGGATGACGTGTATACACGCATTTGTTCCTCGGAGACATCTCGACCACGGCCAACAATCGGTACAGCAAACAATGAATGAGTTCACTCTTTTTGTTAATTTTTGCCTAATCCCTTTATCGAAGACCTGTTCTTTTGAATGGATTTGTAAAGACGGATTTATATCCATTGTATCGAGGCCTTTTGATCTATGTACGAGGAAGGACGACTGTAATAAAAAAACTAGCCATTAGATTTTCAAAATGTCAATGAAAAAGGCGTTTATTTGGGTGTCCAGACTTCGTTTCATTGACAAAAAAAATTATTAATGGCTAGAATTTTTTTCCGGGTTTTTGGCCAAAAATAAACCCGTATGGGCATCTGGGAAAACCAAGAATATTCCCGGCGCAAACTGGTTAAGCAACTGAAAACATTTTCCCCCTCTCTGTTTGATACAATTTCCTCTCTTTGCCCCGTTCATTGAAGATCTTTGTCTTTACAAGGACAATCATCTGCTTCTTTGTTCCTTTGAAGCCTTTCATGAAACGGGGATGCTCTTCAAGGAAGCTCTCCACTTGCATTTTACCTGTGAAATGAAAATTATTATTAGTAGGCATACTATTTACAGGGGCAGATCTGGAAATGTTTGCAAGCCTGTCAGATTTTTTTGACACAAAAAAAATATGTACAACATGCTTTCCAACCAGTCTCCCATTCATAATGCTCACCATATACAGATAATAACCCCTGCAAAATGTCATATTTTTTTAAATTATTGCTATAATTTTTATAACAAAAAAATGTTTGTGTCAGAGCAGGAGTAAGTGTATGTGTACGAGTGTTGCATACCTTGTGTGGACCTGAGAACAATGGAGGTCCACATAATGCATGTAATTTTACCTTATGTGGACTTACCTGGTACACCAGGTCCACACAAGATTTTTCCGAATTAGATATTCTTGTTTTTCTCAAAAGTGAGCATTTTTCCAAATGAGTTTTTTGTATCAAAATGGAGTGTTTTATTGAAGGGATCGCAAGTCTGACAATTAGCTTTCAAAACAATTTTTAACCCTAACCACCCTGAATCCATCAAAATCCATCCCCCTGTATTGGAAGATTTTGGCGGATTCAGGATACCTCCACATTGAGCATGTGGCGGATTTTGATGGATTCAGGATTTCAATAGTTTTTAACTGCTTGGTCATGTTGGTTGATGGATTATAGTTACATGTACTGTATATGTTAGATTTTGATGGATTCTATACAAATACTATACAAATTTTCATGTGAGCATGGTATCCTGAATCTGCCAAAATCCACCAAAAAGTTAGTGGTGGATTTTGGCGGATTCAGGATATGTCCAATATCTACACTGGCGGATTCTGATGGATTCAGGACACCAGCATTTTGTGTGTGACAAATTGGTGGATTTGGCTGGAATTCAGGATACTTTCTAGTAAAATAC
>CM055828.1:20877877-20887534 GCA_029582265.1 Zoroaster sp. YZ-2022 | reverse complement strand
TAAAAAATTATAACCATTTAATTAAACTTATAAAAAAAAACTGCATTTAGTGTTGAAAAGCATGACAGTAGAGTGGATGCATTGGTGGGGCCAGTACCCAAAGTTTGTTATGGGTCATGCCAGTAGCGTAACTAGGGTCTAATTTTCAGGGGAACTAGGGGTGCACCACTTTTCTAGGGGAATGTCAATACTTAAATCATAGTCTCAAATAGGGACCTTTTCAAAATTCTGAATGGGGCACCCAGGGGCACGGACATACGCCGGGGGCGTTCCCACCCCATGGTTACGCCACTGGGTCATGCATGGCTCCTTCTTTTGTTGAAAATTCCCCATGGTTTCCCTCTGAATAAACAAGTTGCCATACAAGAACTCCAGGTTGCTGTATTAAAATTGATATATAATGTACATTGTCAACCCACACATAAGACATACTTTCAATATTATGTTTTTAATTCATAGCTGAATGTATACTTAACACATTTGTGACCATGATTGAAACCAAATTCATGCATTTGCCAGTATTTACTATTCAGAATTAAGATACATAATGGACGAGGACGAGGACCTGCCCTGAGACCCATTTTACAACAAATGATATCCTTTTATAGGTTACATCGGCAGATTAATATCATCTCATGGCATACAATGAACCTAGTTCAAAATACGCGTCACTGAAGTTCGTGTCCAGCTACCACCCTCGGTTAGTGACACCCTCTCTTTCCCGAACACAACTGACCGAAATTTATAAGCCCGATCTTGCATCATGATTAAGATTCGTGAGCACACATGTTCCTGAAATATTGAGGTAGGTGTGGGGAGGAGTACAATGTTTACCCTGTATTTCCTACTACATAGCAAACACAGTCAGTACTCAGTATTGAAATTGTTATCCAATGTAATGTTTTTGTTGCTTCGTTTGTTTGTTTGTTTGTTTGATTTTTCTTCTTTGTATGTATAGACAGTGCCCATAGCCTATTCAAACCTGTTATCATGACACAATTCCAACATCGAAATTTACATGAATTCCACGATAGAAAAAGTACCGATATACAGGGAGTAATCTAAATATTGTATTACAATAAGGTTTGGAATTATTTTGGAGAGGGGTCGGACAGGTTAGAATCTCCCTACCCTCCACAATCGTAACCGTTACAAATTCCCGCAACTGTACACCTGAATGGTGAGGGCATGTTGACACACTTCATGTCAGCTATAACGTTGCATACAACAGTATTGTTGTTCAACCATATATCATATTACTAGTACAAACAAAACACCTCCAGTTTCTACAAGGGCGTATTACGCGCGTTTATTCATTTATACAGTTTTAACATAACAATTGCATATTTTCTTATGTGTTCGTTAAATAATTTTATCTCACATTCGGCAGTTACTTAAAATAATATGATTTGTGTTTGTTGAGCTGAACTCGGGCGATATCTTCACCATGTTTTTGTCTTATAGGATGCTTAAAGCGTTTTGCAAAATATTACGTGCAGTAATTATGGCGTGCTTTCAGCACAGCTAGAAAGAAAATGCCAACTGCAAAAAGCAACTGATTGAGATGACGGTGGCACGACACGAAATGTTTTCGTTTGCCAGGAAGCTGACGCGTGAAGGTGCAGAAGGTTTCTGCTGGCATCCCATCATGCCGGAACTGCGACAGGAACTTCCATCTTATGTACTTTTATTTTAGGTGAACGAAGCGTATAAAGTGAGGTACAGTACATGATGTAAAGCCATTTTAATTATATATGTTTATTAATTTTTGTTGAGAAAGTGAAGTCAAGTAAGACAAAGTGTGATTGTAAACGGCACAGCATTGAGGTACTTATTTCTGAAACCTATTAAATGGTTACATAGGAGAAAATGTTATCTGTACAGTTTGTACAACCTCGTAATAAAGAACAAAATTAGTTTTATTAAATATCCCCTCAAACTTGTGTTTTATAATATGTTTAATGCATGTAACATATATAATAAAATCAGTTATTCAAAAAATATTCCGAAGAGGCAATAATTGTTTCAAAAGATAACTGTCCAACAATGAAAATGTATAGTGTAATTATACACATTTATACAGGAATACATTGTTGTATCAATGTTTTCTATATACCCCATAACTCTATACCCCTGTAACATGCTCATTTATGTTCAACGAATATACCAGTAAACAATTGTAAACAATTTATTGGCTTTTCACCGATGGATAACTATTAGTAACAATCAGTATAAATCTAAGTTTAACACAATCTGTTTTACTTATTTTGCAGCCCCGTGCAGACAAACTCGACTGTCTCGTGTCTGGCATGGGTTTGGTGTTGTCTATGGTGACAAAGATGAGACGTCCGCTGAGTTCAAGCTCATACCAGCTTGGTAGGATGTCACTGATATGCACGGGTAGCAGTACAGTAAGTACCACAATTTGTTGAGTGGATGACTAAGGTGACAGTTTGCAAAATATCATTGTGTTAGCAAGGTTTGTTTATGAGTTTTCAAATAGATTCGTCCTAATTTCATGGTATTAACCGGCTGTGCGTGATTCTTCGAACCGCCCCAAACCCAATATACCCAAACCGAACGACAATATATCAAAGTATACAGTGTGATCATTTCAGCATTCAGTATCATTACAGCACATAATTCAAGCCATAGTTATCGACGCTTCCTAATGGCTACATAGTACATACTTTCATTATTTTCAATGCACTTATAGGTAGCTGATGTGTTCCAAAGACCCGATATGGGGAACGATATACCAGGGATATCAGACATATGAAACTGTCATTGAGGTGATTATAACAACAAAAATAAACTTTGTGTAATAGATGGAGATCAATAATGTCAATAATGTGTAGCATGTTGATACTGAAAGTTTGTTTATAATGCGAGCATCATTTCTATTGTTCAGAGCCATCTTCGACACGAGCCTGCGCACATTGAAAATGGAGATGTAACTTTACAGTAAGACCCAGACGAGTCACCCAGACGACACTGTAAGCAAGGCAACATCACCCTCGGATGACAACGAGGACACAACGACAATGTCGCGTAATGGACGGAGAAGAGCCACAATTGACCAGTATACCAGGTTAATATGCACTGGACAAGCTACACCGTAATTATGTTATTTAGTGTTTACTCATACTGTTCTTTCAGTGCTTTGTATTTATTATTTTGTCATTTTAGATTTGATATGTTCTTTTATTTCTTATGGTTTCATATCTTTTACAATTAATTGTTTTGGGTGACATAATGGTTGGTTTGTTCATATGATAAAATCGTATTACAGAAAATAATACTAATGAATCGCTTATAATTTTTATTAAAACGGACACGAGTTGTGATAAAGAGTGAAGCTAAGAATGGTAACATATTTTTTTTAAATTGCAAGAGAACATTGGTAACTACGTATTTTTATAGGATTTATAATGTGCTGGGTAGTGTACAGGTGTTTGTGCACAACAACACCAATCATCACATCAAACCAGTCCTTCAATGGGGACTGCTTTTGCTGCTGTCAACAGAGTGAAATATTCACCCGATGTCATGCATTCTCCTGCATCAGTGATGAAGGCGACAGACATGCCTCTGACCACTTTCCACTTTCCTGGAAAGAGGACTGGATGGAACTAAGAGCCCGCATGGAGGTCATCGTGAGTAGTATGGTAACACGCGGCACCATCCCCTCTTTCACAGACACACGCCTAAAATGCTGTTGATGTCTATATCCTTCACGATTACAGTGACGAATCTGCAGAAAAGAGCACCTTGGTAAGACATAAAACGGTTCACATGAAATACTCCTATGCAAATCCTCATGTCCCTTGATTGCCACACCCACAAGTATGCTAACCCTTTTTAAAGCTTACAGTTAGTTTCATATTTGTTTTTCAGATCAACCTGGGCGTTATTCTTGAGAACCTGTCATCAGAGAAAGGGGTCATCGAGATCATGAAACAACTTAATGAATATGTACCACTCAAACTAGATGGGACATCTCATACCATTCTTTGTAACGGAGACCAGCTCTCTCTTGAGAGAATGGTGGATGCGAGCACATACAGGCTACATCATCTTCTCCACTGGACGGGAACCGGCCTTTATACAAAACGTTCAGATGTATCACCAGTGTTTCTCAACATGGTACACTATTTAACATAGGAACAAGTTTGGACATCACAATGTGAAACCATATGTGCTGATTGCATCAACAAAGTCGGTGATATGCAGAATTCTACCGTGGGTATGGAAATTTTTGGCAACATTGCAAATTCTCAACCTCAAGACCCGTCATAAGCCAAAGGATGCCCATCATTTTCCTCCAGTATCACAGAGCGAAGGAAATTTCTACACAACTTCGTCTGAAGTTGTGAAGGCGGTGTGCAGGTTATCAATACTGTCCCTCGGAATGGTCCCATAGCGACGAAAGCCGATGATGATGCGACGATAAAGTAATTTCCAATGCAGACAGTAACGATGATAAAGTCGAAAAAAGATGACGGGAGTTATTGCGTTTTAAACCCGATGATGGTAAAAGTTTAAATTTTGGGCTTGTGATTACCATTACAGTTATAGTTGCATATAGTATCTGGAAAATGCATATGCCGTGCTAATATATAGCCAAATTTGCATTATTGCATGGTTATTTTCTGTGAAATAAACATTAAACAGAGAAACGGTTCGTATTTTTATTATACTACTCAAACAAAATAATGATGCAAGTATAACACGGATGATATGATTACATACACAATTATTTCGGCAAAATTTTGGTCATAACGGTGTCATTATGATCATATATATTACTCATGTTGTTATTGTCTGTTTCCTTTTATAAATTAGACAATTGCGGTCAATGGATAGAGTGCAAAAAAAAGAAAGAATAAAAACGCGTCACTGCCCAATTTTGGGGTTGACCGATGACCAGAGACCAGAGATATTTTTAGCCTAATGCGTGCAGAGAGCAACCAATTTGTGACCGTATTCACTGAAGTCACAAATATGGTGTTTAGCGGCAAATCCACATTCATTAGAATGTCTAAGTGATAAAGACAATGACATTTCTTTGTAAGCTTAAATAAATAGTTCATGCTGAAATTATGAAATTGCGATTTCAAAGCTTTTCAACTTGAAATGCCATTATCTCAAAAACGTGACGAAAGTAGCGGTGTGAGGGCTCAATTAGTTACTTCTGTGAAAGCGTTGGATGGCTATCATGGTCCCAAGTATTACATCTATCGTGAATACTTCACTGAGTATCAGAACTTTTCCCACTGCTTTGAAATATGCAGTGGATACCCTTAATTGCGCCTCCCTTGGATAAGCACACATTGAAAACCACAGACCAGTATCAAACACTGCTTTTCTATCCGGTAAAATTATTGGTAGACCGCCGACACGTGTTTCCGATCATATTGATAATAACTTACACCGTAAATTTCCAATCAGCTTACAAGTCTTGCCGCAGCACGGAGACGGCGTTGAGGAACAAAGTGATATAATACGTGCAATTGACACCGACAAGCCTTTGCTTTGTGGTGTTGTTAGACGGTCTGCCGCTGTTGACCATTGTTAAATAAATTGTCTAGTGTTTTGGTTTTCATAATGCTTTCAACCGGTTTCAGTCCCATCTTACCGGTAGGACTTGTAGAGTTAAGATTGATGTCACCAATTATTCTGATCCGCAAATTCCTGATTATGGTTTTACCACAAGGTTCCTCATCAGACGTTTTCTTACTACACACCACCTGCCAGATATTATTAGGCATCGCCTCAGTGTCAAATTCCATTTTATGCTGACGACACCCAATTTATATATGTGGTGTTGATCATGGAAACCTGCGGGAAACAGATTCGTACTTTCAACTTTATCTGCTTGTATTTCTAACATCCAAGGCATGGATGTCACAAAATACGCTCCTCCTCAATGATGAAAAAGACTGATTTCTTTTGTTGCTGCCAACCATAGACTTTTGAAAACATTATCTGACGTCACCATTGCATACTGGTAATACAGGTTATCAAACCTCCTCATGTGTAAACAACCTTGGCAATGTCTCAACCAGCTATCTTCAATATGCAAAACCATTAACTTTCATTTAACCAGTTCGCGTCGGAGGCCGTGTATACACGCAATTTTTTTTCACCGCGGACTGGAAAGCGTTCAAACACGCCATAGGGAAACTCCGTGGTTACCATTTGCGCATGCCCGGTTTACGTGATAACAACCACGTGCGAAGTGACACGCACGGAAGATGTCCTTTCGGTGACGTGAAAACACGCCATTTTGGCAGTGCTCGTGCTTCGGTTGACGTGTTGATTGCGGCAACACTTGTTCGGCAATAAGAGCCAGCGAGGGCCGTAAACACGCTCGCTTCACATGGGTGGTTGGGAGGGTTCTCGTAAACCTAGCTGTTCTAATACCTTTGTCTTTGTCTCCACGATATTTGTAAAGCCAGGTATACTAAGATTTCTATAGACCAATTACCTGGCATACAGCTGCAGGAAACCAAGATTTCTATAGACCAATTTCTGTGCACCATTGTCCCACTGTTACTTGGTCTGAGGGTCGTGAAAAGGGGTCATGAAAAGAAATCCTTCAGCAGGTTCATCATCTCTTCCAGTACGGCCAATTTGTTGCTACAAATCTGGCGCACATGTCGGCGCCTGAAATAGCAACGTACTTCGATCATATCTTAATGTCCATCTCTATGCTAAATGCAAAGGATGCCACCACGCATCAATTATTATTGAGTCGGACTTTGAGAACTCCAGCAACACGCGCTGTTTACCTGCAACAGGTAAGCTGGCTGTGAAAACTTCGAGTGGCAGACCTTGTCTCTTGCCACTTCCTCTTAAAAATGCAGACAACTTTAAAGCAGTTTATAAAGCAGCGTACACCTTCCCCAAGGTTGAGAGCGAGCTGACAGTCCTATAAAAAGGGAATATTTGTTTATAACCAAAAGAAAGCATCTCAGTGAAGGTTTTACATCGAAACATTTAAAAAAAATCGTCCAATATGTACATACATAGGCCTGCAAACACTCTTGGAACCACCGGATTATTCATACATGGTTCTTCTGTTGGTCCGAGTACATTGGTTTAAATGTTTTATACCCCTTTGCAGAAGTTCGTGTGGAGTTAACATTATGGCTATATATATCGCTGAACCCGCTGCTATATAGATTCTAGCCGGCCAATCGTCATCGGGCAAGCTCGGTAGTCGAGAGGTTAAGACGTCTGCGATCCAGCAAGCAGGAGGTCGTGGTTCGAATCCGCCCGAAAGTCGCCTGCTGTGTGTAGTTTTCTGACAGACAGACAGTCGGAAAAGCACTGAGCATTAACAGTTACACACGTCGGTGGAAGTGCAAAATAAATCAACAGTGATGTTTGCAGCGTACTCTTTATTATTGTTCAAATTGTATTTGTGCAAAAAAGTATCCGTCTTCTGGTCCTCAGTTGGCTTTTTTTTTTTCCAATATGGAAACATCGTAATACATGTATACGAAAACGTTCATATAATTCTAGGTGAAAAAAAGCACGGCAGAATTTCAATCGATTCAGC
Organism: Zoroaster sp. YZ-2022; assembly: GCA_029582265.1. Classification (NCBI taxonomy): domain Eukaryota; kingdom Metazoa; phylum Echinodermata; class Asteroidea; order Forcipulatida; family Zoroasteridae; genus Zoroaster; species Zoroaster sp. YZ-2022. The sequence goes on along the minus strand of CM055828.1, from coordinate 20,879,967 downwards.
AATTTTAGCAATTTATAGGACCCAGACCAACTATATACAAAGTATGCACTGAAAACATTACATAGTCAATTGTGAAAAAATTAGTCAAACAGGCAATAAAAATCAGTCTTTGTTAATGTCTGACTATGTTTTCCAATGTGAAATATTAATTGGATAACTGTTGACTAATTCAACAAAATGAAATACTAATTTAAAATTTTCAAAGGAACCAATCACGAACTCTTTGTTAATACTTCAATTTTGCTGTTGGACTAATTGATGCAGTACTGATTTACTAATTTAATTGGTCTCCTCAATTTGAAATTACCCTTTGACAGTAGAAATTACAAATCGGTTGACCTCAATATGTTAAAGAAGCTTGAAATACTAATGACAATGAGTTTTTGGCACCAGTCATTATGGAAATGACAGGCAGTATCTGTTTAATGGTCGATATAGGTTATCCGACCCTCCCTCTGAACTCTGGATCAAAAAAACGATACTTGTAACGTTTTGAATTAAATAATGTTTTGTTGTTCTTACATGAAAGCCATTTCTCAACTATCAAACTAAGAAATTAACAATAAGTTAAGTCTCCTAATTACACTGTCACGAAAATGGGCAATACTGTACATTGTAGTGGTTTCACTCCAGCTCAATGGAGTGTTGAGTGCAATTAACAGAACAAAGCGAGAACTTTTGCGGGTGGAAAATCGCGCTCCCCCCGCCTCGCGCGAGGCGCGTATAATGTGTAACCGCCTTCGACCGTCGACGTCGTATTATCGTCTGCTCAATCTTGACTCCAAGACCATGGATGTGGTGATAGTAATTGGCGTACAAGAGGATTAATTGGTATTTTTAACCTAGATTGTTGAAATTATGCCGCTACATATACATTTAGATGATGAGAAATTATTGAAGTCTCAAATCAATACGCGAGACGAGTCTGCTGTGCATATTGTGCAAACCTGCTGTTGTGAGTGCGTAACGTTAGGCCTACTGCATCAGACCGTACGTACGTTAAACCACCATGCCAACGTGTTAACGTTATTTGTTAGCAGTTCGATGTACATGTGAAGCTCAACTTGTCCCCACTTCCAGGGGCAGGGGTTTTCCCTATCTAACGTTAGACCAGAGCTAGAATAACAGTAGAACGTAAGGGAACCTTAAGACATCGCCAGCGTTGGTGGTCCCAATGCGCACAAAAAAAACGGATTTTATTTAACGTTGTGTGGTGCAAACTCCAAGTGGGTCTCTCAATGGTTGGAGTTATCTCACGGTCGATCACTACGTGTGCTCAGTAACTTGTTATATAGGCCTCAACTGTTAACTCCACCATTCACAAAGTACATGTAGGAAGTCATCTGGTTTTGTATATCAGTCAACTTTTGCAAATGTTACCGAAAGTAGAAGTGTTTTATACTAACGTTATCAACATGTAGAGAGTCCACCGTTTGGAAGTGCAACTGGCATGACTGGTGCTGATTGTTCGGCTGTGAAGTTCACTTTGTGATTCAAGTTCCTGAATATACCCATGATACAATGATAGCTCAATCTAAGTCATTGACGTTGTTTGTAGGCCGGGTCTAAACTATGCCTATGATGGTTATGGTTGTTTTAATATAAAGTTACTTGGTGAGTGTCACAACTAACCCGTGAGGGTTCTATGCAGAAGTAAATCACAAAGAAATCCAGAAAATATATATTTACATTTATAAAAGAAATGTTTTACAAATTAGTTATATTCTTTTACAATTCATTTATTCCTTTCAAATTATTCCATTAATTATCCAAATCACTATAGGCCTAATATAACCATTAATTCATGAAATTACTTTAAAAATCGTATCCTTGATCTTTATTACTTGATCACACAATTACTCGACTAACCACCGTATCATTATAATCCTTGACAACTTAGTTATTCCATTCCTTTATACAATCATTATACTTCTACCAACTTTAATCTAGATCTATTTATCCAATCCAATATAATCACTGAACAATTCTATTCCAATTATTCCATTATTTTCATACTTCCTTCGCTCATACGCATGAAAAACAGTTTAATTATATGAGAGACCAGACAACAAAATAAGAGGGGGAACACA
>CM055828.1:20860377-20870377 GCA_029582265.1 Zoroaster sp. YZ-2022 | reverse complement strand
ACAACAACAACAACAACAACAACAACAACAACAACAACAACAACAACAACAACAACAACAACAACAACAACAACAACAACAACAACAACAACAACAACAACAACAACAACAACAACAACAACAACAACAACAACAACAACAACAACAACAACAACAACAACAACAACTAGAGCTTAAGTGTTTGTTAGAACAAACACACGGTGTTCGAGTCCACTTCCGGTTCAATCAAATTTTCAACGATGATGTAAATATTATATTGTGCAAGGGTTTGTCATCTTTTATAATAACTATCAATTTCATATTCAAAAGACATATCAATTTTGCGTTAGAATGTGTTGAATTTGAACTTACTGTTTGGACAGGAAGTAAAGGTCAGATTAGGTGGTTTGAAGGTCATATATGACCTCCTCATGATTATGAAAAAATTACAAATTTGTCAACTTATACATCAAATTAAAGCTATGAGATATGACCTTTTAAAATTTGTAAAATCGTTACTTCGTGTGCCACTAATTGGACCATTGGCAAAGCATTTATGATAAGTCATTTCACAAGAATTACAAGCTATTAATGTAAGGAATTCAATTGTGTTTTTTGTTTTCTAATATGTCATTTAGTTCTTGAGATATTGGCTGTTGAACTTGAAAAAGTTGTGAGATTTAAGCAATAAATTAGAAATTAACAAGTGTGACTTGGAACACTTTTTTATTTTAAATATTGACACTAGCCCAACACATACTTTTCAAAAACCATGCTCGATGATAAATCAACATTAAAAATCACTCATATGAAAATAGTTTGACAGGGTTGTAGGCAGCCAGATCAACCTATTCAGCATTATTATGGGCATAAAGTCACAAAGTTTATTTAGCGTAGAAGGGGACTACATGTATAGTAACTGGATTAAAATTGGCTGGGGGTTGCTTGTATGGATATCAGCTAATTAGCCTTTCATTAGAAAACAAGCTTATAACTACTACATGATAAAGTTGGAAGAAAGCTTGCATCCGTGCTTTCCATCTTCCCCTGCCCCCCACAAAAAGTAAATAATTCCCAATTCAAACAAAATTAAATGTAATTATATCCACTGGATCAAATTTGATAATTGCTTGCCCTTTTCATTTTTTTATGGAAAAACCTTTCAATTCTAGATTTAAATGAAGCCAACATTGGTATTAAGTCTTGTATAAAAATTTATTTAATTGATGGACTGCATGTTTTTATACTGAGAGTGATCTTTATTTATAATATACTTCACTCTCAGGTCAAGTTTATAAAAAAAAAATATAATGATAAATTGACAATGATAGTGACACTGTAATCAAGCATCTCCTTATTGTGACATGCTTATAAATTGTCTTTGTTTTCACCTAATCTGCAAATAATTACAAAATAATTTATAAAATTTGAAAACAAATTCTACATTGATTTTTACATTTTCAAGGTTGTACACATGATTGGCAAAATGTCTGTCCATACTACAGATTTACAACATAAAGATCAGATGCCATTTTGTACATAAATTGTTAGACACTGAAATAATCAAAGAGTTGTATGGGTACTTGTAAATTGCTAATAAAACAATGAAATACATATTTATTTTAACTGTCTGTTGGGTTTCATGACTTGACTTTTGTGGTTCCACATTTCCCTCCCCACAATCAATTTAAACCACTTTGTTAACCTGTTTAACCTACTTGTAACCAATCTAGAAATGAGTGTACATGGTCTTACACATGCAACAAGTGAAATGACTTCAGTGTAAATGAACCCAACCATGATCCTTTGTTGACAAGAAAACAGAAACAATCTGCATTTAAAATAAATGTACACTCTGTATGTACGATTTAGTGAGTTCAGAATGGGTGACATTCAGGGGTTGTCATTGGAATCGGTAATTTTGAATAAAATGCCTTCCTCCCCAAGTTCTTAGTGATGGCATGTACTGCCACTGGTGATGAACCAACACATTTGTTTTCTAAAATTCTTTGGTCTATCATTGCAGCACTATAGAATCCAAGAACTAGGAAGGGAGGGCAACAGCAATACAAGTATAAGGGGGCCCCTTATACCAGTGCTTTAATTGGGTGATCTGGCAAAAGGTATTCCAAGGCTGACACACCCATGCAATGAAGACTGGGGGTTATGTTTACTATGTTTATATGGCCCAACTGCCAGGGATTCACTGTCGGCAATATACATTTTACTAGATCACCAACAGATATTGCTTAATAACTACATTTTGTGAGGATGTTTGGGTCCAGTCAAAAATATAATAAGAATTCCTCAGTACTAATTTTGTTCTAACATGTTAAAGAAATTCCTAGAAAGACCTAGATATATGTCTTGAGGTCCTAAAAATCAATTCTCTTGAGGGTAAAGACTGCCACAGATAGGATAAGTCCATATAAAATAATTTGAATCATACATTAACTCCTTTGATGAATGGATAAACTTCAAATGCTGGCCATTGGATCACAAAGTTACACAGACTCTGACACACCTTGTAGCAGTAGCACAAATGGATACCGATGATCTGAAATATAAACTAATCATGTAAAAACAATATTAAATGTTTTCAAAGAGGGACGAAGAATAATGGGTCATGCTAACAAAACACACATAACTTAGAATGCCCTCATATGTTATTATCAGGATGATGGATTGATGTAACTTCAGAAAACTTATGCAACTTTAGAAAAATTATCCTTCAGAACAATGCCTTTAAGTTAGGTTTACAATGGAATAGAAAGTTACATGTGACGTCTTCCTTCCTCCATGATGTGACTGTTTCATTATCTCAATAAATGTGCTGATATTTGTTTCTGGACTACTTTAGTGAGAAAATTAAGTGCTAGTATCAAGTAAACTGCAATGCATCCATCACCACACAAGACATAAGCACTACTAGTATTATGAGGAACTATAGACAATATAGTGTAGCTAAATTAACCGGATGTCAACCCGTACACATGCCAGTAAATATTCAGTAATAAATATGTTTACGGGTCGAGTTGACCAAAATGAGTATGAGTTGGTAATAGTACGAGTTGGCACGCATACGAGTTGACCTGTTTTCACTGGGAAAGAATACAACATTGTGGATAAAGTTTAAAAATAATTGCTTTTTGAAAATAAAAATCACAATCTTCAATGTAGGTTGGTGGGGTCATGTGAGTGGATCATAGGGCAGTCAGGAGGAATGCAATCATCCACACACACACACACACACACATTTACAATAATTGTACCACAGATTTATTGGTTACCTTGGGGCTTGTGTTTTAGATGCTTTCTAGGCTGTTGAACTGATTCTCACTGATGCCAGCCATTGCATCTAATTCCAATTACTCGGCATACTGGAGAGCTAAAATACAAAATATAAATAAATGTTCAAATGATTCTGTGAAAAATTAATTCTGAATGGGAAAGGCCAACATGTATTACTCCAGTAAGAGAATGCCCTCTATAATTGGTGTACACATGTTGTCCACCAACACACCTGCATGTTTATTTTCCAATTAAAACTCATATTAACTCATCCTCTGCAGCTTTTTCTTCATTTATTAGTTTTCTTTTTTTATGCAGGCTCTTCATCTTTTTTTTTATGTTATAAGACCTGACCTTTCTTTAAAGCATAGAGGGACAGACTTTTTATGCTTAATAATAACAAAACAACAAATGTAACCTAGCTCAGAAAAACAGGTGCCCCTATGACAATTTTGTGGCTACAACTAGCAGACCAATCAAGTAAAAGCATCTCTTTAGGTTGAGTTAGGGATATATTTCGCTGACACGAAGAACATGCATAATTGCAGAAGAGACAACAACACACGAACATGTATATATTTACATGGATTTGCATACATGTATATGTACTGTACATTATATGTAGGCGAGTTACGATGCTCTTTTGACTTTGACTGCATGGCAGTTTTTAAACTTTTTTCTGGACAATAATCTATCCATGCTCAGTCATTATCCTTAGTTAAAATGCAAACTTAAAATCATGTAGGTACACTGCAAAAACAGCGAAAGAGTAGACTCAGTATAGTTTTTACGAAATCATGAAATAGATGCAGTACAACAGTTTCGTCCGTCACGAACCTCCATTGGATTGTGCATGCAATAATTATGTTTACGATAGGCCTACTTTACAAACGCACATTCTAGGCCAATAAACCTCTAAATAATGTCTACTTACCTCTTAATAATGCAATTATATTTTCCTGTTTCTCGGTAACCCATTTTATTTTCTTGTATTTTGCTTTGGAGTTAATAAGAACGGCAAAATTCCTCAGTATTTTTTCATGTAAACGAGAATTAAATGGCCGCCGCTGAAAATGTTTTGCTTGTGATAAAATGTCACGTGATCACTGATACGCAATGTGATTGGAGATTGCCTCGACAGATTGCCTCAAAGTAGAAAGCCAGCTAGTCTACTCATTGCCACTGGATTGCATGAAATGCCACAGGGCAATCTGAGCAATCTCATTGCCAGCAACTTTTATTGCCTGAAAATTGCCCGAAAATTGCCCCGTGTGACAAGGCCTTTACGTTGTAGGCCAATATTAAACTCCGTATATTGCTGTGTGTACGTATTCTGTGCACACGCGATATGTCTATTCGTACATACAGTGAATAGTAATTCAGCATATTGTTTCAATTAACCTTCCGGTTTCGACCGGAAGGAAAGGTCAGATTGGGGTCACGTCTGAAAACGAAATGTGACATAGTTCAAGATCTATAAGATAATAAAAAGATTGTGAAAATATCTTATATGGTTCATGAGATATGATTTTTTGAAATTTTGAAATTTTCAACTTCCGGTTTTGACCGGAAGGGAAGGTCAGATTGGGGTCACGTCTAAAAACAAAAAAATACATAATTCAAGATCTTTCAGATGATGTAAAGATTGTGAAAATATCTTTTGTGGTTCATGAGATATGATTTTTCGAAATATTAAACTTTGATTTAGCGTAATTCGACACCTGATGACGTAATCATGACGTCACAGAAAACGGTTTCGTCTGCTTGATATGTTCTGTTTATGTGTTAAGTTTGAAGGCTGTATATGCTTAGCGAGGATGCCTTTGTTACCGGACAGATCGCCACTGAGAAGAAGGAGAAGTAAAAAAAAAAAAAAAAACAGTACAAAAACAATAGGTGTTCGCGCTGTGCGCTCGAACACCTAACAAGAACAACAACAAGAACAACAACAACAACAACAACAAGAACAACAACAACAACAAGAACAACAACAACAACAAGAACAACAACAACAACAACAACAACAACAACAACAACAACAACAACAACAAGAACAACAACAAGAACAACAACAACAACAACAACAACAACAACAACAACAACAACAACAACAACAACAAGAACAACAACAACAACAACAACAACAACAACAACAAGAACAACAAGAACAACAAGAACAACAAGAACAACAAGAACAACAACAACAACAACAACAACAACAACAACAACAACAACAACAACAACAAGAACAACAACAACAACAACAACAACAACAACAAGAACAACAACAACAACAACAACAACAACAACAACAACAACAACAACAACAACAAGAACAACAAGAACAACAACAAGAACAGCAACAGCAACAGCAACAGCAACAGCAACAGCAACAGCAACAGCAACAGCAACAGCAACAGCAACAGCAACAGCAACAGCAACAGCAACAGCAACAGCAACAGCAACAGCAACAGCAACAGCAACAGCAACAGCAACAGCAACAGCAACAGCAACAGCAACAGCAACAGCAACAGCAACAGCAACAGCAACAGCAACAGCAACAGCAACAGCAACAGCAACAGCAACAGCAACAGCAACAGCAACAGCAACAGCAACAGCAACAGCAACAGCAAGAGCAAGAGCAAGAGCAAGAGCAAGAGCAAGAGCAAGAGCAAGAGCAAGAGCAAGAGCAAGAGCAAGAGCAAGAGCAAGAGCAAGAGCAAGAGCAAGAGCAAGAGCAAGAGCAAGAGCAAGAGCAAGAGCAGCAGCAGCAGCAGCAGCAGCAGCAAGAACAAGAACAAGAACAAGAACAAGAACAAGAACAAGAACAAGACAATTTTTAGCGCGCACATATCCACCCTGCTGGGCGCTCAAGGCGCGGAAACAAAGAAAAACACGAATTACAAACAATATACAATGATAGCATGGGGGAAAAAAATATGTACCGAGATACATGTACCTACAATGCAATTACAAATATACATCATCTTTGAAGAGTTGTGACATAAGATGAGTTTTAAGCATCGACTTAAATCTGGTTATACTATACTACTCAAAAAAATTAAAGGAACATGATTATGTAACAGCCTTTGTCGGATGTTACCGCTTCAAGAGGTATCAAGGTTGTGTCAAACCTATTGCAGGTGTAGTCTATTGAAACTCAAACAATACTGACCAGTCAAAAGTGAAATCATGCGTGTCTTCAAAGACTGAGGTACATGGGTGTCCAAATGTCCCTATAATGCGCTGATTTTGTGCACTAGTGTTATCACAAGCCTTTAGCAATTGCTGCAATACCATGATGTTTTTTCCAATTCTTGTGTTACCCTTTGGTCTTCTGGCCCTCTGTGGTGGTGGTGTTCGCCGTCATTTAACAGAAGTTGAGGTTGCCAGAGCTGTCCAGCTTCTTGAAGAAGGCCACCCACAGCGTGAGGTAGCTAATCGTGTGGATGTGTCCCCAAGTGTCATCAACCGTCTGTGGAGACGCTACCAGGAAGATGGCCTGTATACCAGAAGACCAGGAGCCGATTTCACTAACGCTTTACGATCATCGCAAACGCCGAAACCGATCGCTAAGTCTGAAATCCATCGCAACTTAGCGATGGATGTAAAAAATATATTTCACTAAACTTTAGCGATGAATTTACTCATCGCAAAAAAATTTTTAGCGATGGAAATCCTGCGATGACTTGTTAGTGTCCGCAAAGTATATGTTCATCGCAAAAATATGACAATTTGCGCCATTTTCTTTCAGCTTAGTAATGTAGTTTTAGGCCTAACGTAATTATATTAAGATAGACCTAGATTTTGCTCGTAAAATATACCGTAAAATGGCGTTACATTTACTATGTCAATAATACTAGCCCCATCACGCTGGACTCCCTCCACCTCTTGGCCCTATACAGTCATGAATGTTCACTAACGTTAAAGACTAACACTAGGCCAACCGGATTAACCATCCTGTACAATACTGTAAAAATACATGTAGGCTACGCACTAATGGCAAGTCTGGCTCGATGTTTAGACGTTTTATTGTCAGCTCGGAGACTCTTTGTTCATAAAATTACACAAAAACGAGCCAGCACAAAATCGTTTTACTGTGTAATATGGGTAAGTGAACATTTGGGGGAGAAAATCTAAGGCAAAAAAAAGAGGGCAAAAACTTAAAAGAGAGTAACGTTAACGTTAACGTTAGTCTCATCGAAAAAGAAGCGGAGTGTGAGTCCAGCGTATTTGAATAATTTATTTGACAAAGGTTTATCATTATCGTCAACATTCTGAACGTAAAACTAGACACAACATAGTCTTATGACTACACAATTAGCTTGTACAAATGTCATCACATAATATTATTAATCACGAAGCCATCTTTTTCAGGGCTGATGCAAAGCCTGCTGCTGTGAATGCGAGTCATGTCAAAGGTCATTACTTTCAGCCTCGTACAAAACATTTATTTTCTCTTTTATGTCATCGCAGCTGCGATGGCTTTAGTGAAACGCAAAATTAGAGCCATCGCAAGAGCGATGGATTTGAGGTTAGCGATCTCATCGCTAGTTAAATAGTGATGATCGCAAACGGGGACGTTAGTGAAATCGGCTCCAGGCCAGGGCTGCAGACGAATGACAACCCCTCGTCAAGACCGGTATCTGAGGATTCTTACCCGATGGAACAGACAGAGCACCGCTAGATCCATGTCAACGGACTTCCACAGAGGAACTGGTATACGCTTAACTAACCAAACTGTTAGAAATCGCCTTCATGAAGATGATATGCATGCTCGAAGACCCGCCACAGGCCCCATTTTGACCCCAAGGCACCGCAGAGCCCGGTTGGAGTTTGCCCGAGATCACCAAAATTGGCAGATGGACAATTGGGCCCCAGTGCTCTTCACAAATGAGAGCAGATTCTCAGTTTCAACTAATGACAGACGTGTGAGAGTGTGGAGACGCCCAGGAGAAAGATACGCGGACTGCAACATCGTTGAAATTGATCACTACGGTGGAGGATCCGTTATGGTCTGGGCGGGGATCTGTTTGGACGGTCGTACGGACCTTGTTGTGATAGCTGGTGGTGCTCTGACAGGTGTGAGGTATAGAGATGAGATACTGAGACCCGTAGTGGTGCCATTTGCTCGTGACATTGGGGAAAATTTTATACTGGTACAAGATAATGCTCGTCCGCACATTGCACACTGTAAAAACGTTGGGTAAAAAATTGTTGGGCAAAGTCATTTTTCCATTAGTTGGTCAGTTTTTATAAGAAAAGTTGGGATTTTTTGGTCGAAATTGACCAACACCAATCACCCAAAATTGGGCATCAAGAACTACCAACAAATGGTTGATTTTTCTCCTTTTATTGGTTAAACTTGTTTGCTTAATAGTGTTGGTTAATTATTTGTACTAAAAATGGGCAATTTATAATGCGTAAAACTAATGTATTGGGTAAACCAGAAATACATGCCCCAAACTTGGAACAATTACTAGTAAAATTGACCAATACAAAATAAACCAACTGTTGAGCAAAATTACATTTGACGTGGGCAAAAAGAGCACAATAACGACAGCATTAAAGACCAATTTAGTAGTTAGGAATACGCCTAATTATTGGGTATTTATGATTAACCAACAAAGAGATATAACTGTAAAAACGTTTGGAAAAAATGTTGGGCAAATACATTTTTGCAATAGTTGGTCAGTTTATATTAGAAAAGTTGGGATTTATTTTCGAAATTGACCAACACTAATCACTCAAAATTGGTCATCAAGAACTAGCAACAAATGGTTGATTTTTCTCTTTGTATTGGTTAAATTTGTTTGCTTAATAGTGTTGGTTAATTATTTGTACTAAGAATGGGCAATTTAAAATGTGAAGGGTAAAACTAATTCATTGGGTAAACCAGAAATACATTGCCCAAAACTTGGTACAATTACTAGTGAAATTGACCAATAAAAAATAAACCAACTGTTGAGCAAAATTTGCATTTGACATGGGCAAAAAGAGCACAATTACGACACCAGAAAACACCAATACACCTGATTATTGGGTATTTATGATTAACTAACAAAGATATAAAAATGCCTCTGAAGATCATGCAATTAAAAAATTACCCAACGAAGTTGGGTTTACCATTGCAATTAATATATATATATTTTGTTTGGTCGTTTGTTTTTCTTAGTGTTACGCAAATGTGATTTTCGGTTAGAGTGGCCGTTGGGAATCGTAAGAACACCCAGCTTGTATGGTTAAACTTTTTTTGTCGACATAGGAGGTGATCTAAACAAGAGGGTTCATGGAAGGGCATGCAGTTTACAAAAAAAATAGTTATTATAAAAATTATTTATTTTATTTAAAAAATTAAGTATTTTTTGTGTACAATTTTTCATCACACGGTAGGGGCCTACCTGAAACGCGCAGTTTCACCCTCGTGAAAATTTCTTATATTTTAATAAAATAAACGAACAACTCAATAAATAAAAACATAATCTGTGATCAGCTGTCAATTTGCGGGCCCTGGTCATGCCGACAGTGCTACAGTATAGTCTGTATAGCATCATAAGAAGTTGGAATGGAGCCAATAATATTGTTGGTTTACCAAACTGTTGGTCCAAACAATTCTGTATTACTTTGCAAAATTGTTAATTTTAGCTAATTAGTTAGCTAATAACTAGGGCAAGTCGCCATAACAATGTTGGCGCCATGTTTACTGAGTTAGGGCGCGCCGCGTCTCCTG
>CM055828.1:20833681-20859877 GCA_029582265.1 Zoroaster sp. YZ-2022 | reverse complement strand
ATGAACGGTTTGATACATTAAATAGCCCACCCCAATGAGGCCGAGTGATGAGGCCGAGTGAGTGAAACTCACTGTGACTGAATAATTTTAACACTAACGTTAGCACCATAGTCTAGCTACTAGTACTAGCTAGTGAAAGCCAAGGACCAGCAGAGACAAAGTCTGATCTATGCCAACAACTTTACTGGACGACGAAAAACAAATTTCAGTTCAGTATTCATGACCTCTTGTTTTAAATCAAGCGTTTTATCATGTTGAACAGGAAGGGATAAACAACCGGTGGAAAAAACTTTACTACCCAATCATGTCCCTCGGTGGTGCAATTTAATGCAATGGCAATGTAACAAAAGTTGCACGACCTACATGTACATTGAACATGACCTACCTAAAACTCTAACGAAAATTCAAAATAACAGCTAGGCTAATTTCATCGTTCACTCGATCTTTTTTTTAAATCATCAGAGATTACAGTACTTGTAGATACAATTTTGAATTCTTCTCACCTTGAAACAGATCAATCAACTCGGCAACTCCCCACTTTTCCAGGTAATCAGAGACAGACATTTCTTCTTCAGCCGCCATTATACGCCGTATGTGTGTGTACTACCAAAGTACAATGTACATGTACATGTACTTGTACTGCAGCTCTATACTAAAAACAATGCGATCACGCGTGATGTACATGGGAGCATTCATGGGAGACGTAACGCGGCGCGCCCTAACTCAACTTTGTTGGGTAATTTTTTAATTGCATGATCTTCAGAGGCATGTTTATATATTTGTTAGTTAATCATAAATACCCAATAATCAGGTGTATTGGTGTTTTCTGGTGTCGTAATTGTGCTCTTTTTGCCCATGTCAAATGCAAATTTTGCTCAACAGTTGGTTTATTTTTTATTGGTCAATTTCACTAGTAATTGTACCAAGTTTTGGGCAATGTATTTCTGGTTTACCCAATGAATTAGTTTTACCCTTCACATTTTAAATTGCCCATTCTTAGTACAAATAATTAACCAACACTATTAAGCAAACAAATTTAACCAATACAAAGAGAAAAATCAACCATTTGTTGCTAGTTCTTGATGACCAATTTTGAGTGATTAGTGTTGGTCAATTTCGAAAAAAAATCCCAACTTTTCTAATATAAACTGACCAACTATTGCAAAAATTAATTTGCCCAACATTTTTTCCAAACGTTTTTACAGTTATATCTCTTTGTTGGTTAATCATAAATACCCAATAATTAGGCGTATTCCTAACTACTAAATTGGTCTTTAATGCTGTCGTTATTGTGCTCTTTTTGCCCACGTCAAATGTAAATTTTGCTCAACAGTTGGTTTATTTTGTATTGGTCAATTTTACTAGTAATTGTTCCAAGTTTGGGGCATGTATTTCTGGTTTACCCAATACATTAGTTTTACGCATTATAAATTGCCCATTTTTAGTACAAATAATTAACCAACACTATTAAGCAAACAAGTTTAACCAATAAAAGGAGAAAAATCAACCATTTGTTGGTAGTTCTTGATGCCCAATTTTGGGTGATTGGTGTTGGTCAATTTCGACCAAAAAATCCCAACTTTTCTTATAAAAACTGACCAACTAATGGAAAAATGACTTTGCCCAACAATTTTTTACCCAACGTTTTTACAGTGTGCAATGTGCGGACGAGCATTATCTTGTACCAGTATAAAATTTTCCCCAATGTCACGAGCAAATGGCACCACTACGGGTCTCAGTATCTCATCTCTATACCTCACACCTGTCAGAGCACCACCAGCTATCACAACAAGGTCCGTACGACCGTCCAAACAGATCCCCGCCCAGACCATAACGGATCCTCCACCGCAGTGATCAATTTCAACGATGTTGCAGTCCGCGTATCTTTCTCCTGGGCGTCTCCACACTCTCACACGTCTGTCATTAGTTGAAACTGAGAATCTGCTCTCATTTGTGAAGAGCACTGGGGCCCAATTGTCCATCTGCCAATTTTGGTGATCTCGGGCAAACTCCAACCGGGCTCTGTGGTGCCTTGGGGTCAAAATGGGGCCTGTGGCGGGTCTTCGAGCATCTTCATGAAGGCGATTTCTAACAGTTTGGTTAGTTAAGCGTATACCAGTTCCTCTGTGGAAGTCCGTTGACAGGGATCTAGCGGTGCTCTGTCTGTTCCGTCGGGTAAGAATCCTCAGATACCGGTCTTGACGAGGGGTTGTCATTCGTCTGCGGCCCTGGCCTGGTCTTCTGGTATACAGGCCATCTTCCTGGTAGCGTCTCCACAGACGGTTGATGACACTTGGGGACACATCCACACGATTAGCTACCTCACGCTGTGGGTGGCCTTCTTCAAGAAGCTGGACAGCTCTGGCAACCTCAACTTCTGTTAAATGACGGCGAACACCACCACAGAGGGCCAGAAGACCAAAGGGTAACACAGGAATTGGAAAAAACATCATGGTATTGCAGCAATTGCTAAAGGCTTGTGATAACACTAGTGCACAAAATCAGCGCATTATAGGGACATTTGGACACCCATGTACCTCAGTCTTTGAAGACACGCATGATTTCACTTTTGACTGGTCAGTATTGTTTGAGTATCAATAGACTACACCTGCAATAGGTTTGACACAACCTTGATACCTCTTGAAGCGGTAACATCCGACAAAGGCTGTTACATAATCATGTTCCTTAAATTTGTTTTGAGTAGTGTAGTATAACCAGATTTAAGTCGATGCTTAAAACTCATCTTATGTCACAACTCTTCAAAGATGATGTATATTTGTAATTGCATTGTAGGTACATGTATCTCGGTACATAATTTGTTGTTGTTGTTGTTGTTGTTGTTGTTGTTGTTGTTGTTGACGGAGAACAGTGCATATGAACTGCATAATAAATCTGTATAATCTGAGCATAAAACAGCCCATCCATTGTTTTATTAATGTTACATAACAACATTATATAGAGTTCAGAGCACAGTGAATGCAGTGTACAAGAATACGAGCAAAGGCAAAAGAGGTACGTCCACAAATGCGGCGACTCATCAGTCTAACTTTAACTTTCCTGATGCAGACAGGAGATCTTGCAAATACTGTGGAAGACAACATGGAAGAGGGCAGTGCCCAGCGTATGGTAAGACGTGGGAAGCAAAACCACTTTGAAATGGTATGAATGTCACGTCAGAGTGATGCCACACCCAAATTTCGAAGGAATGAAACACGGTCACAGAAGGTACATGGCATTAATGAGTATTCTGATAGTGATACAGATGGTAATGAGTTCTTTGTAGATGTTGTTGGATTACAAAAGAGTAGCAATGCTAGTACATCTGACTGGATGATCAATCTCAAAGTAATGAATCGCACGGTCAAATTCAAGGTAGATACAGGTGCCCAATGTAACGTCGTTCCGGAATGTGTGCATAACAAAATTTGCAAAAAACCTCGACGCTCAAATGACAGACTAGTTTCATTTTCTGGTGACAAAATGAAACCCATCGGGAAATGCACCATGTTGTGTGAACGCAAAGGAAAACTCTTTGACATTGACTTTCAAGTTTTGCCTGGTAAAGTTCAACCAATTATTGGGCTCAAAACTTGTGAGCGTCTTGGACTAATCAAGCGTATTGAAGTACCGTACTGCAAAAAAATCCAAATGCGGAAATGCTACGCAAATATGATGTCTTCGAGGGCCTAGGATGCCTTGAAGATGAGCAGCACCTTTATATCAAACCAGATGCAGTGCCCGTTATTCATGCACCACGGAAAGAACAACCTACCGCTTGGGTAAATAGCATGGTAGTAGTCCCTAAGAAGGATGATAAAGTGCGCATTTGTTTGGATCCAAAGGATCTGAATGAGGCTTTGCGCAGGGAACATTATCCCATGAAAACAGTCGAAGAGGTAGCCTCAAAATTGCCCCATGCTAAAGTCTTTTCGACACTAGACGCGAATTGTGGATACTGGCAGATTCAACTTGACGAAGCGAGTTCTAAACTCTGTACCTTCAATACACCATATGGTCGCCATGGATACACACGCATGCCCTTCGGTATTATTTCAGCACCAGAAATCTTTCAGCGAACAATGAACCAGATATTCGAAGGCCTTGGAGGTGTAGAGGTCATTATGGATGATATTCTCATATGGGGTGAAAATGAGAAGCAACACGATGAAAGGCTTGAGCAAACCCTTCAATGCATTCAGGAGCGAAACATGAAGCTCAACCCACAGAAATGTTGCTTTAAAGTGGATCAGGTTAAATACATTGGCCACTACTCACATCAGAAGGACTGAAAGCAGATCCATAAAAAATTGAAGCGATCACAAGCATGACAAAGCCGACATCCAAGGTAGAATTGCAACGTTTTCTTGGTATGATAAATTACCTTGGAAAATTTCTGCCTAATCTTGCACATGTCACAGCACCAATTAGAAAGCTGCTTGAGAATGACATTGCATGGCACTGGGGAAAAGAACAAGATGCGAGTTATGAACAATTGCGAAACCTGGTAACAGCTGCGCCAGTATTGCAATTCTATAATATCACGAAACCAGTGTTACTCACAACGGATGCCTCAAAAGCGGGTGTAGGGGCAGTCTTGTTGCAAGATGAGCAACCGGTAGCCTATGCATCACAAGCGATGTCACCAGCACAGTGTCGTTATGCCCAAATTGAAAAAATAATAATAATTGTACGCAATCACTTTTGGATGTGAGCGATTCCACCAGTACGTATTTGGTCGTCATTTTGTGGTTGAGACGGACCATAAACCACTGGAAGCGATTATGAAAAAACCGTTAGAGCAAACTCCGCTACGATTGCAACGCATGCTTCTGAAACTTCAGAAATATCACGTGGAAGTGCGCTACAAAAAAGGAAATGAATTGGTAGTGGCAGACGCATTAAGTCGCAACTTTCCACCATACAAAGTTTCATCTAATGATACTGACAATGAAATTCCAATTTGTATGATAACCTGCCTACCAATGTCACCTGAGAGAGTAGAAGAGCTTCAACGCGAAACAGCACGAGAGCCTCCAATGCAAACACTCAAAGAGACTATTCGCAATGGTTGACCTGATAGCAGAGCAGACATACCAACCAACATGAATCAGTTCTGGGATTTTCGCGAACAGCTAACAATTGCAGAAAAACTGATCTTCAAAAACAACAAAGTTCTCATCCCACAGACATTGCAGAAAACAATGCTTGCAAAACTGCACCAGAGCCATCAAGGAATTGAGAAAACTAAACGTTTGATATCTGACAATGGTCCACAGTATGCTTCGTCAGAATTCAACCAATTCACCAAGGATTACCATATCACACACACAACATCCTCTCCGCGTTATCCCCAATCAAATGGAAAAGCGGAAAAAGCCGTTCAGATTGCAAAAAATCTACTAAAAAAAGCTATCGCCGACAATCAGGATCCATACTTAGCGTTGCTAGATTACCGTAACACACCCCGAGATGGACTCCCATCTCCTGCACAGTTGTTATTTGGGCGCCGAACACAGACACGATTCCCCACATCAGCAAAACTGTTGAAATCAGAAATCTTCACAGGTATTCCACAGAAACTTCACGCGAATCAAACTTTGCAAAAACACTACTACAATCGACACACAAAACCACTCAAACCCTTTCACACAGGTGTTCAAGTATGTGTTCGAGAGGAGAATACCTGGAAACAATACAATACAATACAATGAAGGGATTTATATAGCGCTCTTACACAAACGGTATCACAGCGCTTTACAGTGAGATGCAAGTACAATTTAAAAATACACAGTGCCTAAAATAAATGAGTCTTGAGAGATGTTTTAAATTGACTCAATGAAGAAGCATGACGGATACCAGATGGTAGTTCATTCCAAATGCTGGGTGCAGCAGTATAGAAACCCTTGTTAGCCGCAGTTAAATGTGTAGTTGGCTTTTTGAAGATCCGGGAATTAGAATTTGAACGGAGTCCACTGTGGTTAGGTTGGTATGGTGTAATAAGCTCACAGAGATAGGATGGCGCAGAGTCAGTAACACATTTATAGGCAATAGTCAATGTTTTGAAGTCAATCCGGTCTTGAACGGGAAGCCAGTGAAGCCAGTGAAGCTGTCGTAGGAGAGGGGACACATGGTCATACTTTTTAGCCTTGAAAATAAATTTTGCAGCACGATTTTGAAGCCGTTGAAGACGTTTGATCTCTTTGCTAGAGGATCCTTGGAGAAGTGAATTTGCATAGTCCAAACGTGCTGTGACCAGAGCACGGACTGCATGATGACAAGTGATTTCATCAATAAAGATACGAACTTCCGACAGATTTCTTAAATGAAAGTTAATGGTTTTGCATATTGAAGATACATGGTTAGACATACTCATAGTACTGTCAAAAATAACACCAAGGTTTTTTACACATGAGGAGGGTTTGATAACTGTATTACCAATTGTAATGGTGACGTCAGATAATGTTTTCAAAAGTCATATGGTCGGCAGCAACAAAAAATTCAGTCTTTTCATCATTGAGGAGGAGCATATATGTAGTCACAAGAAAAGCTACTACCCCGCGATCCTACGTCGTACAGACCTCGGATGGACATCAGAACGTCATATCCCAAGGATCATCGTAAACCACTGGTCATTGACTCTGATTCAGACCAGACTCAAAATCTGGATGAACCGGTGCTAGAAACACCAGCAAATGTCATAAAAACTAGATCTGGCCGAACAGTCAAACTTCCACCACATTTGGAACAATATGTCACTTAGTTGTTGAGTACATGTGACAAAGCCAACAGCCCAAAGGATATAGATTTAAAAAATAATAATAAAATAAAATAATAAATAAATAAATTGTTCAGGTTTTGGACTTTCTTGTTTAGAGAGAACATACAGAATGTTACAAGTTTAAGTTTTTTTTTCTGAAAAGTTACTTGTGCTAATGTTTCTTGAATGCTGGATTTTTGTAACAAACAAAACAAGTGACAGTGAAAGCTTCAAGTGGAAGGATTTATTTGTAAAGTTCATATTTGATTTCTCATCTATCTCAAATCTAATACAAGTGTTTTCTTGGTTTTGTTTAAAAAAAAGGAAGATGTTATGATATGCAACACACACATGAATATATTTACAACTTGTTATTGTAATAGCGTCCTCTAGAGTGTGGGTGTTAAGTCAACCTCATGTATGTAAGCAGCCATATTGGATGCTACTCGTTATGCAGTCAGCTAAATAAAAGTATAATTTATCATTCAGAATTCAATCAATCTTCAGCCATCCTGCCTCCACAATTATTACAATATAGACTTACATGTGTAATATTGTGTATACAGTAATTTATTAATTAACATGATTAAGAGTTGGACTAACTTTTAAAAATTAGGCCCTAACCAGAGACTATTCAAAATACACTTCCTTTTTAGGCAGCGCTACCACCTGACCCTATAGCTACGCCACTGATTCGACATGCATCTTTAAAAAAATGCTAAGTATGGGAAAATATTCCTTGACTGAGGAATTCCAATAAATACTTCCATCATGTTGCAAGAACTATGTACAATATCGCAAATACAACAATGCATAATGTAATCCGTATATAGACCTACATTATCATTGTACATGTACATGATGTAAGCATGCTATAGTTGCAAAGTGTAGGCCCTTTACGATTGTACAAATCCTTCACTTAACTTCAGTTTTACCTGGCTTTTGCATTTTGTATCCTGTTAAAAAATTTATATACCAAATCATAGTTTGTTTGCCTTATAATTTGCTCATCAATATTTCGATGTCACTGATCTTTTCCAGCACCAAAGATAGAAATGTAGTATACAGCATGATTAGCGCTGCAAGGGCATGCGTATGTACATGTGATCAACAATGTTAACAAGATTTCCGGAATATGGGACATCCTGCTATTAGTATTGTAAGATATTACTACAAGCACAATTACAACTTCATTTTGTCTTCCGATAGCAGATTTCTACAAATAGTGGGATGTCCTAGTATTGTAAGACATTATTATTAGCACAATTACAACTTCATTTTGTCTTCCAATAGTGGTCTTGGGATGTCCTAGTATTATAAGACATTACTGCAGGCACAGTTACAACTTCATTGTGTCTTCCAATAGTGAGTTCTGCAAATAGTGGGATGTCCTAGTATTGTAAGATATTATTATAAGCACAATTACAACTTCGTGTTGTCTTCCGATAGTGGTATTGGGGATGTCCTAGTATTGTAAGACATTACTGCAGACACAGTTACAACTTCATTGTGTCTTCCAATAGTGAGTTCTGCAAATGGTTGGATGTCCTAGTATTGTAAGACATTATTACAAGCACAGTAACGGTTTATCGTGTCTTCTGATAGTGGATATCTCTTACATAGTGGGATGTCCTTCTATTGTCTGACATTAGGTGAGTCAGTGTCAGCTGTAGAAACGTATTTAGTAATGTCTGACTATTGTAAGAAATCCCCCATAGCAAAAAATCCGGTAAAAAGTCTATGCACCCGTACTGTTAGAGAGGTCGACACTTTTTGGGTTTTCTTGTCCAAATATGACAAATTTGGTATCGTTCGAAAGAGCTTCAAAAGAGAAAGCCAACATTGCCAGTTATGGTCAGGTTATGATACATTAAAGCGGCGCGTACGGGCCTATTTTATCTGCCACCGTGGTGCAAGGTGTTAAAATTAAAATGACAACTCCAAAGCAGCTCAAAATATGTGAAAAGGGTCCGAAAAATGTTTTTAAGTTCAATTAAACTGAAATTAGAATTCTAAGGTCCCCTTTAATAGCTCATAAATGTATATCTCCTCGCTGCTGTCGTATTTAATATTTAATTTAAATGCAAAATTAAAATTGTTCCAAACTTGCTGAAGTTTGTCCATCTACTGACAAAAAATTATTAATTTCATCTCAGAATTGCATTATTATTTTTTTTTAAATACAGCACTGCCCCCAAATAATTACCCCTGTATAAATCATTGCATTATAAATTCTTCAGGAAACCATTTCGCCACCAGGCTCAGCCATACCCTGATACTGCCATGTTTTAATTACTTCGCCGTAGGCACCCCCACCACTAGCCCCACCAGTATGGCCGCGGATTTTGACATACCTGCTGATCCTTGGCCACACTTCCAACCCTATGGGCTGAAGCCACACTGGTGGGGCTACCCCAACACAAAACCCCCTAGCGGCAACATGTGCAACACTTAAGGGACCAAACAACAACTGATACATACTCCTGACATTCCAACCTTTTAGAAAATACCCCTTTTTTATACCTTTTCTCATCTCCTTATGTGAGATTTTTAACGATTTTGCAGCGCCAAAATCATGAAAAACTATACCTTAATTTCGTCAAAAAAAAACCTAAAAATTTTTCTGACAATTCACCAACGAAAATGGCTGTTTCTGGTATGGAGCGAATGAGAATTTCTTCGCCTATAATTTATGTTGACATTATTTCTATGTTCATCAGACCTAACCTCGCAAAAGTCTCGCCACAAACGTGAGTGAATGTCATATGTTCAAATCAAGATGGCCGCTCACTGGGACGGGTGCGATCACAACTTGCTGTGAATGTACATCGTTTTCAACAAATGATTTCATGATTTTGAAGACTTGAATCATCCAAAAGGAAAATATTTTTAGGAAGATCAATCTTTCTTCTCCAAAATCATCTCATCAGAGGATCTATTCCATTTTCGAAAAGAGGTGAACAAGCTAACTTTTGCAATGCACTTTTACATGGTGACAGATATAAAAACAAAATCACCCGTTTCGCTGACCTCCCTAGTTGTATAATGAATTGCTACTGAACCGTTACAGTCATGCGAATGGAAGGCCAAATTTCAATGTAAAAAATATAGGCCAAGGCCTGTATTAAAGGGTGTAAAGTTTGCCCAGCGTATGGACGCATGCTGTAGGCGTACATATGTAGGCCTATGCCTAAATCTGATTGCTGTCAATAAGTCATGTGTAGGCATTACAAAATATGGGGAAATTCCTAAATTGCGAGTCAGTTGCTCTGGTTGCATGTTGTTATTCAGAAAATGGTATGGTACCCAGTCTTCTTGTGTAGTTTATTTATGTACTGTTGATTAGGCACCAGTCTATTTTAATACACACTTAGTTCTATTATGGGAGAATCAAAGAAATGGGAAGAAAATAAAGAGCACATTACTTCAGAAAAATATTTATAAGCCCCCACTACTTTTCCGCAACCAGACAATTTATATATGCCACTCATGGCAGGCACGCTGTGCCTGTGTGTATTTTTACAGCGACTTTTGACACTGCATATAAATTACTACAGTGAGTGTTTTTGGTTTTGGCAACACGTTTAAGATTCTTTTGTCCAAACAGAGACAATAGGGCAATCAATGGCAATGGGCCTTTTTGATATGATGAATCAGAGTGCTTGAAAAGTGTGTGAAAGTGCATACATGTAGGTCTCAATGTTACACTGTTAAAATAAAAGCCAACATTTTGATTGGTTTAAACGTTAGGCCCTAGGTCTATTCAAGCATTTTTCAAGTCGGACTCGAACCTAACTTAGCAGTTAGGGCTCAGTGTTGCTAGTATTTGCTTGGCCAACAACTTTTTGAATAAACTATTTCTTTAAGTTATGTTAAGTTATGTTAGCAAATAAACATTTGTAATGCGCCGGTATCCGTCAAAAGAGACGCTCATGGCGCAGTGACACATCAGTGTAAACAAGAAAACAAAACTACATGGTAATATAAAAATGCAAATATAAAAATAAGGAACAATGGTTGTAAAAAAGGCCGACTGACCGACCGACCGACTTGCATACACAACCATGCAAACAAGGTTGATTTGCACCCAAAAAAATTTGAACACCGTAGCGATGCTCTTCACATATTAAACAAAAACAAAAGGTATAAATACATCATCATAAAAGTCAATAGTTAAACATAAGTAAATTATACATCAATTTTCATCAAATGAAGCAAGAGAACATTGTTTGACATGCTCAGGTAAATCATTCCACAAAGAAGGAGCAGCAGCAGGAAAAGAACGTTTTCTATGGAGGACCAACAGTGGACAACTCATTTTCCCCCAAATCTGGTAGAATAAAAACATAATTATTGTTGAAATGAAGTCCTTTTTCCAAATTTTCATTTTCTACTATCAGAAATTCAGAATGTTCATTTCCGTATACGCTGGCGGTCGAAAAGAGTACAACCCAAATTTCCACTAGCAGAAAATTGTGTCGAACATTTTGGACCAAACCAAATTTCAAAATAGGACAGAACGTTTTGGAAAAAATTATGGTGTTCTATAATGGACACCTACGCGGCGCCTTTTTTTTCTACGCGGCGCCTTTTTTTCTACGCGGCGACTTTTTGTTTTTGGGCGGCGACTTTTTTTTTACGCGGCGACTTTTTGTTTTTGGGCGGCGACTTTTTTTTTACGCGGCGACTTTATTTTTGGGCGGCGACTTTTGTTTTTGGGTGGCGACTTTTTGTTTTTGGGCGGCGACTTTTTTTGGGGGGCGGCGACATTTGTTTTTGGGCGGCGACTTTTTTTTTTACGCGGCGACTTTTTGTTTTTGGGCGGCAACTTTTGTTTACGCGGCGACTTTTTATTTTTGGGCGGCGACTTTTGTTTTTGGGCGGCTACTTTTTATTTTTACGCGCGACTTTATTTTTGGGCGGCGACTTTTTTGTTTACGCGGCGACTTTTTGTTTTTGGGCGGCAACTTCCAGGTTGTTGAGTGTTTAGGGATTCCCGTACAGGTTACTCACGCGCATGCGCTTAACTGATCTACTTCCGCATTTGTACTCCGAACGACTGCATGGCAGCACGATGAATCCATTAGTTCCCGACTAACGCGTTATACATATTGTGGGTAAGAGATAAGCACTAGTGGTAGGCCTATACAAAAATTATGCTAATCATGTTTAACGTTAATGCTAATCATGAACATTTAAAGTTGCTCTGATGAGAATAATCTTTTTGGTTTCATTCTAAAGAGGGCTTTGGGTTTGTTTAAAATGCAATTGGCTGCTGGGAATGATTTTCCTTATTTGTAAAGTTTGGTGGCCCTGTAAAACAAGACGGGCCAATACTTATAATGATAAAATGTTATTTGTTAGGTTTACTTTATAGTGGTGTATCCTTTTTTTCAAGAATTTACCTTTGCCCTACACTCCTTTATTTTTTGGGTTGTATTTCCCCTTGTGCTTCTATAGTATTCCAAATTAAGTAGTCTGTACTGGTCGCAGCTTATTGTGCGCACAATGCATATCTGAGAGTGCGCCCTCAATATTGTAGCTTGTGAATCTGCTTACATGATTATGTTATTATTCCTCATGTTTCATACAGTAAAATGGATGAGATACTATCAGCACTCGGCTTGGAGCACATAACAGATACATTTGTAGTGAACCAGGTGAGTCACACATTCTCCAAGTGTAGCTGTATTTTTTCCACTTGAAGTTGATTAGCCTACTATTTATTGTTATCTAGAAGTGGTGACAATCCGGCACTGGTCTGTTGCTCTGTTGAAACCTTTGAAATAGGAAAGAGACTGAGTCTACACAAAGATGGAATGGTTATGAGATTGGGAGGAAAAGTTACTGCCAGTTTCTGGGAATGTTCTATAACCCTCAAAGAACCAGGGGGCGGAATCCAGTACATATATGCTTTATGACTTTTTCGGCTGATCTTTTAGCCACATTTTGACTGACTGAGGTGAGAAGGTCATAAAAAGCCTGGCTCTTTGAGGGTTAAGGGCAAGTGATTCCTCGGTCTCAAGGTTAAGAAGAGGTGACTTTCAGAAGAAAATTACATTGTTCTTATTGCG
This sequence comes from Zoroaster sp. YZ-2022, assembly GCA_029582265.1. Classification (NCBI taxonomy): domain Eukaryota; kingdom Metazoa; phylum Echinodermata; class Asteroidea; order Forcipulatida; family Zoroasteridae; genus Zoroaster; species Zoroaster sp. YZ-2022. The sequence goes on along the minus strand of CM055828.1, from coordinate 20,847,046 downwards.
GAGTATTAGAGTAAGTAGAATTTTTAAATATGTACATTGGTGGCACAGATGCCATTTTTTGGGAATGCAGTGCTGGTTTAAAACAATAATAATTCTTTCCATCCAAGTTTATTGCCAATGTTCACTGTATCAATATTTGTTTCATAGGTCAGCCCAAAAGAAGCCGTTTGTTTAACAGATACCGAGTTTGGGTTACTTGGTGTTTGCAAAGTTGGAGACAGAGTCAGAATTTAAAAAAATGCAAGGAGAGCATAGACAGTAAGTATGATTACTGCGTTCGATGTAATGGATAAATTAACCATGCAATCACCAAAGCTGCACTTTATATTTTAACAGGCAACTCTCACCCGTACCAACTCGTAATATCTGTGTTGTCTCTGCTGCCGCTCGCCGATTTTAAAGTCATATGAATTAATTGTATGAAATATTTCAAGGGATTGCTTTTCTCTCAAAGTTATCGTTTATTAAAGTTTAATAAACGATTTCCTCTTTGGATATTTAATTTTATTCCCCACCCTGGAAGTAGATAAAGTGACTTAATATTGGATTTTATCCTGTAAAAGAAGTGTTCTAAAAAGACTTCTTCCTGGAAAGTTTGTTTAATATAGGCCTTGATGGTTTGGGGTACGAGTTGGCAGGGGTACAAGTTGGCTGGGGTACAAGTTGACCTGTTTCCCTTCACATAACTAATAAGTACATAACAAAACTCTTTTTCCCATAATGAAAACCCCGGCCTGTGTTCGTTTGTTTGTTTTTTGTTTCATTTGTATATTTCTATGCAAAAAATCTTACACAAAGTGTCATTTTCCGAGGAGTTCGTAAGGGAGCAAGGTGGACCTGACCTCCCTGAGGTATTTTGACCCCTGCGTCAGTCGGAACTATCCCCCAAAAATATTGGACCGCCCTGGTATCACGGCTGTTTCACGCGCATGCATTGTGCGTAGAATATGTTCCCAAGTTCATTTGTTGTGTTTGAAGTGAATTCTCCACTTAATAATGACGTCATGCACAAACAGTGCTTGACGAGAGTTTCGAGACAAAACTTGACGTCATAACAAAGTGTTGATTTATGATGGGTTATTACAGAAATATTTCAGACAAAGTCTCAAAATACTTTCAACATGGATAATTGTACAAAGTTTTGTGCATTTTTACATCAAAAGAGGAATTAAATTTGTTAAATTGTAATTTTAGTGTTGCATTTTCAAACTTGATTCGTAATTTATTCCGAAAAACATCGGTGTAGAAAAATATGAATTATTAATAAACGAAGCATTCATTAAAACATCGTATGCCTTTCCTGTTGCCTTTAATATATTGTACAAACATAAATTAGTGTTTAAACTCTGGGACATTAATTTTAATAGCAACGGTGAGTTAAAAAGTGACAATTTACCATTCACCGTTGTATAACCGTGTCCATGAAACTCGTTTCAGACGATCGCATTGTTTTCATTGGTTCCCATTATAAAAATGTTTTCCCGTTTCAACATCATGCATTGATTGCGGGTACCAGCAACACAAATAGCGCGCGCAATACAATGTTTACCTACAGTACGTATTATGAATTTTGTGTACGGATACTGTGTGCAGTATTACGAAGTCTGTGCACACTCAACGTTAACGTTAAATTTAGGCGGTATAGGCGGTGTTTTAAAGGGGTATGACAGCCTTTGACAGAAGTACTCAAACTTTAAAGGTGTAAGTTATGACAGCAGTACACATAGTGTCTTTTTCAATATATTTATTACTCTCTTCAAAATGAGCTTCAAATTCCACCAGTTAGGTTTAACCAAAATATGTAGAATATGTTCATACAGGATCAAAATCACAAATAGGAAACCTACGATTTGCAAGGATTACTGTAAGGAGATACAAGGCGTTTTTGACATCAACATCTGGGATGATTCTCCAGAACAGCATCCACATAATTTGTGTGAACTCTGCGCAAGGAAAGTGAGACACCAGAGGTCTGGTACTCGAAACTATTGCAATAAGCAGGCAACTTCCACACAACACATACAGAGGGACTGGCCAAAACATCAGAGGACGGGCTACTGTTACGTGTGTAGCTTGGTGACATCTCAAGCAAAAGGTGGCTGTCGTACAGCAAATAAAAAAGCAAAGAGAGGCGGGTATATTCATGTACAGAATGAACAGTTAACAGCCGCGCCTAACCTTCCCTTTGACGTTGGATCACACAACATATTTGAGCATTTGATAATGCCTACGCTCACGGGCCAACAGCAAGTTCCCCCCAACCTTGAGGAATTTGGACATGATGAACAACACTTATTTACATGTGCTATCTGCCTGTGCATATTGAGCAGGCCATCGGTACAGACACCTTGTCAACATAATTTTTGCGCAACATGTTTGTCTAATTATTTCACACACAACAAAGTTGCTAAAATTAAATGCCCAGTATGCCTTGTATCAATACATGTCAACAATATCACAGCAAGCCCAAGAGTTCTTTGTGTACAGCTGGACAATCTGGATGTTGCATGTATAACTTGCCACAATATTGGTAAAATCTGTAAATTTGTAAATCACCAGTGCACATCAAAAATGCCTACTAAGCCAACAGTTAAAATATTCCAGGGACAAGTGCAAGTTGACCCACAAGTTTCTGAAGATAATGGTGCAACAAATGCTGCACGAATTCTCAAAGCTCTGGCATCAAAGCACGATGCAGGCAATCCCATACCAATTGAAATTGAACAGGCCACTGACCGTTGGATGTGGATAAAACTTCAACAAGACAAAGAGCACAAAGCTTTCCTACACACCGGGGGACGAGTAAGTCATGTTCACAAATAAAATATGAATTATAATAATAAATAATTTACATTTAGTTTTCTGCATCACCAATTCTCATGAGCAAATGCTGAATCGTGAAATGTTTTGCAATTCAATACAGAATAAATAGTTCACTGAATATTACATACATAAAAAATAATCATAAATATATTTGTTTTAAAGTGCTGTACATAGATTATAAAATACAAAAATAGAATTATGTGACTCTACGGAGAATAAGGATACTTTATAAATTAATACTGCACACAAAAAAATTATATTTGAATTGAAATGAAGCTATTTTACAAATATAATAATTTAAAAGTAAATATTCATATATTGCACACAATTACAGCCTGCCTTAATACAGAAGTGACCGGGTGTAAATCATCAGACATGAGTGATCATCACAACACAGATAGCAATACATGTACAATGTCAGCAAACAAAGCATTTGCGATGATGAAAGATTGTCACCTCGCCTGGGACCAGCTACGCAAGATCAGACGGTAATTATACAGTTCTGGCCTAATCAGAATAAGTAATTAAACTGTGAACATATTTACATTTTATTTAATTACAATAGGTCACATTCAAACATATTTAATTATTTCTCATACATAAACTTAATAACCACATGTATTCTCACATAAGTACCTGACTGTTGAAAAGTTTATACATTTGTATTCAGATAAAACAATATTCAGAATAAACAAGCCAATTATACAAGTTAAATATAAATTTTAGAAAATGTTTTTAAATATTTTCTCTTTGAATTTGTACTACATGTAGGTACCTCGGTACTAGCTTTAAGGTGACATCTGAAAGGAAGATGAGGCATCATCAAAAAATCCTACTTAAGGATTGTAACCTACAAGGAGAGCTGGCCAACCTTGTGTTCCCCTCCACAAAGGCAGATGGAATCAATGGCTTTATAACCAGAGAAACCCCCATTGTTTACATGAACAACCTGAGTAGTATGATTCTGGACTACCTGGACCGTCTTGACAAGTTAGTAAAATTTAACTTGGAATGTACCTTTTAAAATTTTACACTATACATGTACTCGTTTGATGCATAAATGTGTGCACCACAATCACATGATTGCAAATGAATTTTCTGTTTTTGTTTTCTTTTTAGAAATGGATGCTTAACTTGGCACAATGATGTTATTCCCTCAACCGAGATTTGGGTGAAAATAGGAGGGGATAAGGGAGGGACGTCATTCAAGTTAAATTTCCAAATCGTCAATGTGCATCACCCAAATTCACTAGCTAACACAGTAGTGTTCTGTTGCTTCGAGGGAAATGACTCTCTAGTCAACCTTCAATGCACTCTCCCAAAGATCATGGACCAGGTAGCCACATTGTCAACAACCAAGTGGCGGTAAGTTTTTTTTTTAGTTGCTATTCATTTCAGCAAATACATGCTCGTTGTATGTAAAGTATCAGAATTAAATGACACAACAAAACTTGTATATTTGTTTCACTGTACACAAACTAGTCTAATTTTGATTGTTTTTTCTTCCATTTATTACGTAACAGTGACAAGACAATCCGACTCTTCTGTTTCGGGGATTACGAGCTCCTGAACAAGATGTATGGTCTCTGTGGATGCAATGGTAAGTAGTGCAGAGGATGCACAAATAAATCCATATCTGTGTACATCTACATGTATGTGCAGTACATGTACATGTACATGTTTGAACTTACCTGTACATATGGTCTACATGTACAAGAAGTAGTGTTATGCAGATTTGACTAATTCTTCAAATTGAACTTTGTTTTATTTCTTTTTTTAACAGCTCGCTATTGTTGCATCTACTGTACTGCTTCAAAGGAAATGATGCAGCAACCATATAAACAACGTGGACCATCATCAGCTCGTACCCTACAGACCATAAGGAACAACTACAGCGTCTTTACTAATGACGGTGCCAAAAGGAATCGAGCAAAATATGTTTCTGTTAGTGTTGTTAATGAGCCCATGATTTCAATTGAACTAGACCATGTAAGAACATTGTATACTGTGTTTTTATTAAGTGCAGACACTCATCTGAATAAAATAATGTGGAACAACTACATGTATAACATAATGTACTTAGTAATACATGTACAATGGTGTATAGGCCCAATTGTCAGTGTACGTGCATGAACTACAAGACCAAATATTTGAGCAACATGTGTACATGTACATCCACTACATGACTTGTATTTAAGTTTGTTGATAATTATCAGTTCAACTTTACCCCCACACTGTGTTACTGCTAACCCTTTAAGAATTCCCACAAATGTTACACAATGTGGTTTTGGAAAAAATAAGTTCCATAAACCATGAGATGAGCATCCATGTGTAATTCACTGAAGGATTATCTCAATTCAGGAGTCAACTCAAATCCAGACTCAAGTAAAACAATCAGTTATTATGTACATGTATACATGTAGTAACATTGACCGATTTCCCCCATACTACAGGTCATTCTCCCAAGTTTGCACATCTCATTGGGAGTGTTCAAAAAGCTGTATGACCTCTTCGAGGGTGAATTTCATGACTTAGACAGTCATCTGTTCAAGTTGCGAGCTGATGCAGAAGTTGATACTGACGAGGACGATCTTGAAGTCAACAATTTTGACGCACAAGTCTCAGCAAGCATCAGCAAACAACATAATATATCCAAGCAGTTACGAGACAAGCAGGCCCGACTGGAGGAAATTGAAGATGACCTACCCTTGTACGTCCTTCAGAACACGACACAGCAGGATGCCAGTGCTGAATTTTGTCAGATGGCAATGGAGGCAGTCCAGTTGCGAATTGACGTGCAGAATTTGTTAATTAATCTCCAATTTCCAATCAAAATATTGATCAGATAAAACATGTTGGCAAGTGCAATCTGCACTAGATATTGCATCTTACAGCAGTACATTTTTAAATATTTTTTTCTCCACAGGAAAAGGAGACCAATAGTGCTGACCTTGCCTTTGGCACTGGTCCCATTGTCAGCTCTTTAGAAAAGGTGCTTTCCAAATTTAACGTGCAACGCCAAGCCTACCATGGTAAAGCCTTCGTTGTGAACCACGTACACAAATGCTGTAAGGTAATCCATATAAGGTTTAATCCATACATAATCTGATCAGGAGATGCACACATGACACATGTACTCACTGGAGTATTTGAAATTCTGCAGTGGGGAATTTGTATTCCAAAAAAGTGACTTTTTTCCTTCCTCTTCTAGGTTGAAGTCATTGACGCTCTTACTGACGCCCCTCGGCAGGCTGTAATCGAGCACATGACTGATGACTTACCACTCGCCTGTCAAAATCGCCTCATGAGGGAAGCTTTGACAGTGAAGCATAAGTATCGTGACATTTTCCTTAAATTTGCGGATGTACATCAAGGCATCAACCATGCAAATCCCCTTTCATCTGAAGAAATCCAGCGCATAGGTAATTACTGTACATTAAGTAGATCCGTATTCACTTCTGCCATTCCATATTTTCTTTTTCACTTTCCATTCTGACATATCGTTTGAGCTTTGTAGATGATTTCATCCTTTGTGATTCCCTTATAAATGTATAATTCCTTCTCTTTAGATATCTGTATCAAGGACCTCCTGGACACATATCGGCGTATGTTCCCCGGCCAAAACATCACCCCAAAACTTCATCTTCTGGAAGACCATGCGGTACAACAGCTCTCTAAGTTCCGAGTTGGGTTTGGACTCCTTAATGAACAAGGTGGAGAATTGATCCACACACACTTCAACCGTACTGGGCGAATAGTTCATGGGATGCGTGACAATTTGCAACGGTTGATGGCCATAATGAGAAGACATCTCACCAGCACAATACCAGACATCCGAGCTAGCACTGTAGAACCTTGGAGGAAACATGAAAACTAGCATCAAAATAAAATAAGTAACATCATATGCAAATAAATAATTTTATTGTGCAGTGACGTAACTGTGCGGTAGGATGCAAGAATCCACCACAAGGCTAGTAGCGACCCCAGCTCAAATTCTTATCTGCTCAGACACCTGCTCAGAGTTATTAAAACAAGTACGTAAAGCGCTTCCCCTTCCCCACCACCCCGAAAAGATTTGTTCTTTCCAGGTGACCACTGCCCCATCCCCAGTTATGCTGCTATTTTGTGATTGTTAAAGACAAAAACAAAATTACAAGGTTTACAAAAAAATTGTGGATGGTTTATCAAAAATTGTGGATGATTTCTTATATCCATATGAATGGTAGTTTAGCAGTAACCGCAATTTGATTGTTGGCCTTAATGTACTATTTTTGAAAATAAACATGTCAACTTGTATACTGTACGCCTTTGACTAACAAATTGAAAAACTTCCACAGGCTATACATGTACATTATCTGTAAACAACACTAGATTACTTACATGGTCAATACGTGACATTTGGAACACGATTCTCTTCATTTTTGCTGATGATGAAAGCCTAAAAAGAAGAAAAATAAAGAGCGCTGTATTAGGGTTATAAGTTACATGTAACAACAAAATGGAGGTAGGCCCCTACACTGTAAATATTTTTTAAAGAAATATAACAGGATGCCACTCAGTAACATACACTTTACCCTAATTATTAATCAACCCAATTTAGCATGCCTAATATTAATATTAAGTTAAAATAACAAGGTAGGGCTTTATCTACATAAACTTGTATTGGGCTCGCAAGCACAGCACGCTAAGCAGGCGAGAACCTTTTCAAGATGAAAAACGATTGAAAAACTAAAATCACAATTGTGAGTTGAGTCAGAAATTACAGAAAGTACACACACTATGTAAACGAATTTGCCAATGTCCATGGTGCACTCACGATTGGCGTGATTGTAGGTGTCTCTCGGCTAAATGCTGGCGATTTATTGTGTTGCTTGTAGAAGGGTACATACCTGTGGTTATTGGCTCTTAAGCAATCATGCGTAAATGAAAAAAAATAATCGCGATACTATCGAAAAGCGTGATATATGTTTTATGATATATCGTGGATGAACAAAATTGATATAGCCCAAGCCTACAGTACGCCACGGTTTTTTGTTCTCTCTCTCAAAAAAAATGTAATGTCCTGTATAAATAGCTAGATCAAATCCTGGCTATAAAATTATATTGTATTACTACTATTAGCCTATATAGGGCCCTATATATATATAAATATTGTAATTATTTTTGGTAACAAAATAAAAATTACAATGCAAATCTTTATCTGTTTGTCGATCAGCTTCATTTGCTCAATAAATATTTATTCATTTTTAGTTTTACATGCTGTTTGAAAGGGTTTATCATGTATTGGCTGATTTGGATACAAACAGGATTAATAAAAATATTATTTTTTCCCCTCATCGCTAACCATGTGTCTGTTAGTGTTAATCATCTGAATTCATTTTGTATGTTCATTCTGGAGGCCGAGAGGCTAGCTAGTAATTATACAATGAGAATAAATCATAAAGACAGAACGTGCATTAAATAGGCCTAAACAGTAATAGTATACAATAAACGAATACACGTGTGCACCACACCAGTGCATTTGCTCAACGTCGTTAGAGAATACATGTCCTTTCTCTATGCTTTAACACACGTTGATATTCTGACTGTGAAAAAAAGCAATAAATTCACAGAGATTGAAACGATTTTTTTAGATATAAAATTAAATGTCCCACACTTACCACCAACTGAAAAATGAGAAATAATGCTTAATTTCTTGACTCATTTCATCTTTGGTCCAGTTGAATGCTCCGAATTGCATAAAAAGAGCGAAATTTAAGCCTATTTTCACCACACCTTTCCACAAGACGCCTTATGTGCCACACGTGTTGCACTTTCCAAAGGTCACGGGAAAAAAGAAAACATACCCACAAACACATGTGAATGACTATATCGTACGATAAAATACCCCCAATGACCTTTAGCTAAAAAACAACAGTTACCGTCTAATGTTTAGCCAATCAGTAACCAGCATTTTAAAAGACGCGGTCATACGTTGGCCGTTCAGCGCCCAGCGTTCCAAAAATAGAAGTAGTATTATGACGTCATACACTTGACTTAGCCCATTGGCAAAATATAACCAAATGAGGGCGCACTTTTTAAAGCTTGAAACAGCCGTGATCTGGGTTCAAGTCATCCTCCCTCAGAACAAAGGGAAACTTCAATGATGCACAAATATTCCCACGGAGTCACCAGTTCAAAGCCATTTTTTCCCCTTGGAGACTTCAATCTACGGATACGCTGATAACTGCAAAACCCGCCAGTCCTTGACAGCCAGTCTGCTTTTGTTTGTGATATTACTGAATCCCTGGGCATGTTTCAACTCGTCTCTTTTCCTACAAGACGCAATCCTCATGGTAACGGTTCAATGTTGGACCTTATTTTTGGTAAAAACCCAAACTGGACTTCCAATATTCGCCTAGGCCCTGGCCTAGGTAACAGCGATCATGACTCTGTGCACCTCAACATCACAACTGCTTCCCCAAACCAGGTTCTTCACCGGACATTTCATCAATTTCACAAGGCTGACATCACAGACTTCAAGAGGACGCTGGAGTGCATTCCGTGGGACTTATTTTTTGATGAAACCGACATTGATGAAACTTTACCACACTAATCCACGCTACTGTGAAGGACATAGTTCCTATCGCCATGTCAAAAGGTCAACGTCGATCACCATGGATTACTCAATAAATTATCCGTTGCTCAAAAAAAAAGCCGTTGCTCACAAAAACAATGCAAACTTATGGAACAAGTATAAAGACTTAAGAGCACTTGTTAAACGTATGACAAAAACTTCCTATAATGATTATATTCAATCTTTCTACTGATTGTAAACTTAATCCTAAACGATTTTGGACATTTGTAAAAAGTAAGAGAGAGTCCAATCCAGTAAATGTATTTAAGCAAGGTGAGAGTACTTTCAGTACTCCTGATGAAATTGCAAATGTTTTCAATGCTCATTTTCAAAGTAATTTTTCTCCACAGCAATCCACCGTTCCTGTGACACCTCCTTGTGAAACCGATCCTGGAATTACTCCTCTAAATACTCTCCAGGTAAATGAAGGTGACGTACTGACGGCCATCAAGAAGCTCAATTCTTCCAAACCTCCTGGGTCAGATGGCATTTCACCCGCAATACTCAAGCTTGCTGGCTCTTCCATAACTCTTGTTCTAACAAAAACATTCAATTTTAGCCTCTCTAAAGGAGCAGTTCCACAGGATTGGAAGCTGGGAAATGTTTTTCCCCTGTTTAAAACTGGAGATGAATCAATTATTGCTAACTATCGCCCAATTTCCCTTTGTTCTGTTCCATGTAAGATGCTTGAAGGTTTTGTGTCAAAAAGGCTCCTTCAGCACTCGACAGAGTACAATATTATACCTGACTCACAGCATGGGTTTCAACCCAAACATTCCTGCATGACTCAGTTAACTACTCTTTTTGACACTTGGGCCAGAGCTTTAGATACAGCAAAACCAGCAAGAATTGACGCAATCTTTCTTGACTGGTCTAAAGTAAAAGAATGGAATGATCAACACAGTCAAAGGCTTTATATAATACACACCTTGGTCTTCTCCTCCACAACGAGGATCATCTGTGATAGCTTTCCGTTTCTTCAGTCCTGTGAAAACAATTACTTTATAGTAAATGTTTAATTTATATCATAAGATTATCCCCCAACCCAAACTTGAAACAGGAAGTGAAATGTCCAGAAGTTGACTTAGGCCATCAACATTTCAATCCTGAGAGGACAACTTTGTAGAAGAGTGCTGAATGTAAACCATGCTGATTATACAAAATCCAACTGTTTTATAATTTTCATCCTATACAAATTATATTTAACCAATTGATTACAAATTCCATATTTTAAGTTAGTATTGCCATAAACATTGTTTCAATTTGTCACAAAAAACACACCTTGGTCTTCTGCACAAGGAGGATCCTCTGTGATAGCTTTCCGTTTCTTCAATCCCGTGAAAACAATTTCTTTATAGTAAATACTTCATTTATGTCATAAGATTATCCCCCAACCCAAACCTAAAACTCAAAGTTGAATGTCCTGAAGTTGACTAAAGCCATCAAAATTATTTCAAGATATAATACACACCTTGGTCTTCTGTACAAGGAGGATTATCTGTGATAGCTTTCCGTTTCTTCAATCCTGTGAAAACAAATTCTTTATAGTAAATACTTCATTTATGTCATAAGATTATCCCCCAACCCAAACCTAAAACTTAAAGTTGAATGTCCAGAAGTTGACTTAGGCCATCAAAATTATTTCAATATATAATACACACCTTGGTCTTCTGCACAAGGAGGATCATCTGTGATAGTTTTCCGTTTCTTCAGTCATTTGAAAACAATACAGTAAATACTTCATTTGTATCATAAGATTATCCCCCAACCCAAAGCTAAACCTGAAAGTTGAATGCCCAGAAGTTGACTTACGCCATCAAAATTATTTCAATCCTTAGAGGATAACTTTGTAGAAGAGTGCTGAATGTAAACCATGTTGATTATACAAAATCCAACTGTTTTATAATTTTCATCCTACAATAATTATATTTAATCAGTGAAGCTTTACCTTTAGCTACAAGGCAGCGTGTACATGTATGGGTTTAGTTTACATAAGCATGAGTAAATTCATAAAAATGATAATTTGCAAATAAAGTGCATTAATTTTAGACAACTCATTTTACTGATTTTTAATCTTAAAATCTACCTTAGTGCATGTACATGTACTATGATGTATGGCAAAAGTCTTGTCATATTTGAGAAAATTTAGTTATTTCAATGGCCTATGAAGGTCACTTGATTTAGCATTATAACAAAAATCAAAACAAAAATTTAAAAAATAACGAACTGTTGTTTACTGTAGTCTCACAAATATGAGCCATATTGTGATGAAATTTCACAGGTTAGTATTACAACATGTACAGCACTCCTTTACAGGACTCATTCAAAAAACCAATGGTGTAAATTTCCTTAAACCAAAACAGTGGATCTTTTTTAACCGTCCTATTCCCAAACCATTTGTTTTTCATAGGGTTTTGAGGGATCAAACTATGGAAGGGTTAATGGCCATTTAATAAAACATACAATTGCTGATCCTTCAAATAGTTCAAATGTATTTGTAGCCAGCTGGATTTAGTAAAAACTTAAAATCATGCTAATAATTATCTTTGCAGAATTCTATTGAAATCATTATAATAAGCATGAAAATCCATCAAATTAATAAAAATCTTTCAACGGTAAAGATTTCATCACAAAATAAAAAACTTTCAAAATAATAATAATAATAATAATGTGGACTTATATTGCGCACGTATCCACCAAACTGGTGCTCATCAGGCTCATAAATCATTCCTGAAACCATCTCAGCTCCCTGGGGAGTATACAGCTCAATTGCTGCCATTACAGCGCATATAGGGCTAATCAAACACAACAACCAACTCTGCCCTCACAGGTACCCATTTACCCCTGGGTGGAGAGAAGCAATTATGGTAAAGTGTCTTGCTCAAGGACACAAGCACCATGGTCGCAGTTGGGATTCGAACAATGAATTAAAACAAATGAGGAATTTCAGAAACAACTAAATAAAATATGGCTGCAAATTTTTTTTTAATAATATGTACATGTATGAGGTTTTGTATGTGGTAAAACTTTAAGTGTAATATGTTAACAAGTCCAAAGTTTAGACATAAGAATACCCTTTAAAAAGAACTAAACCACTATCTGTTGTGATGAATTCATGAACCCTTTATGAATAATTGATTGCCAGAATGGTAGCAAATACAATCCAAAACACAATCCCCAACATACTTAAAATAATTTATGTAATCCATGTAATCATAAATAATGGTAAACAAAACAAAATGTTATCAGAACTAACTTTACAATACTGAAAAAGCATCTTATCAAACGACGATACAAATACAAATTGATCATAAATGTCAGAGTCCTGTTGTAACCTGATATTAAACTTGATTTTGGCTAAAATTTAGAACAGAGCAAAACAATAACACACAAAAACAAACATTTTTAAATAATTCAGTATATCACTTATTGACACTTAGTGAACTTTTTCTATTAAAAATAAACATCGCTCGTTCAAAAAAACATTATATAATGATGTACAGTCATTTGATTTAAAACTACAAATTTTTAAATGATCGTAGATTTTGGCAAAGAAAATGTACTTTGAAAATAATTAGAAAAAAGGACAAAAGAAGACAATACACATTTATGAATTGGCGAGAATTTGCAATTCATAATGAAAACTACTGGAAATTGTCTTCCAAGATTGATTGCATTCCAGAAAATGACCTTTTTGTTTAAACATGTAATTACATTGAAAACAGTTTTTGAAGGAACTTAGAATTTGATTTAAGAATGCATTCCAGAAAATGACTTTTGTGTGTATACATCTACTTACATGAACAAGTTTTTGAAGGAATTTGGAATTTGAATAAGAATGCATTCCAGATAGTGACTTTTGTGTGTATACATCTATTTACATGAACAAGTTTTTGAAGGAACTTGGATTTGATAAAGAAATGCAT
>CM055828.1:20782212-20833181 GCA_029582265.1 Zoroaster sp. YZ-2022 | reverse complement strand
GGGGAAAAAAACCCGTTGGAAGAATGAAGAGAAAACAATGGCGTAGAAGTCGTGCGGATTTAAGGCGGTTGAAATTTGGGGAACATGCGGCAAAAAAGCGTACATAAGGGAGCGTCCCAAAAGTCGGAACGGATATAAGTGCCCACCCGAACGTTCCTCTGGGAATACTCCAGCGATCCATGGAACGGATGCGATGCTCGGTGGGAACAATGCTGCGTTCCCACGGGACTGCCAGCGTGTTCCCAATGAGCGTTCCTGTGAGAACACGCAAAGCATAATGAAATGTTCTCGCGGAACGTTCCCACGGGAACATTCTCAATTAGTACTTGCAGCATAGTCTTTACCGAATGCGAAACGTTACTATACGTCATTATGGTCGGAAGGTGAAGGTATATTGCAGTTTTCTTTGTTATCTTGTTTTATTGTTTTTGCTGAATCTTTATATTTAATTTAAAGTTGTATTAAGATTACAGAATTCATTTTTTTGAAAATGTCCGTAGATTTTTTTACCGTAAGTTTTTAGTCACAACGACAACAGGGCAAACCAACGTTAACGTTCAGCAGGGTTTATAAGTCAACCGAAGGCCATGGTAAAGTCCCAGGCTTTATTGGTACACATAGTTTGTTGGACATCATTGACAATAAATTATTTCTATTGGAACTGTAGGCCACTTACCGCTAATATTATTTTCAGCATTTGCCATCCTACCCAGCTACACGGTGCACACGAAGAGCGATTACAAACGGTACACGGTTTGCACACCGTGTACACTGGGCAGCTTAGCTCAGTGTGTGTGAGCTAAAAGTAGTTTATTTTCGTGTAGTAGTATTGCACTCATAAACGTGTGTCGCGTGCGGTATTAAACACAATGTATTACATTTTTTCTGCCCATCTCGCAGTTGGCGGAGTGTTGCAGTTCCACTGTTCTCTCAAAAGCGAACGTTCTTTGATCGTTCTTGTAGCTGAGTATGCTCGCGTGTTCCCAGTCGAACGTTCCGCTGGGCATACAGCTCCGTTCCTCGGGGACCGTTTGCGTATGCGCCTGGGGGGACCGCTGGCGTGTTCCCAACGGGACCGCTTTAGTATTCCCCAGCGGAACGGACTATCCGTTCCGACTTTTGGAGACGCTCCTCAAAAATAACGACCGACTGAGCGAGCAAGCGAGCTAGCGGCAAGTGACCAATTGATAGAGCAGGCAGGCAGCCATGCAGGATGATAACATCACACCTTCACAACATTTGACCCACCATGGGTATTTTGTCCACTGAGCACTCTCCAAAACTATCAAGGAGAGACGTATACGTGCTCCGCCTGTGTACTCATGTCTTGACTGATCTAAGCAGCACGTTAGTATTCTTTGAGAGTACAATAATGGAGGACTGCTGTTGTTGATGAGGCTTTCTTGATGGTCCACCATCTATACAGGTGAGGTACAAATAAAACAAACGTATTTATAACTTGTTAATAGGACAAGTGAAGGACTCAGAGCCTAAATTCGACAGGTTGGTTGTTCAATGTTGATGTCGACTTCTGAAGAGTTAAGGCACACTTTTGAAGCAGGGTTTTGCCAATTACTAAAGTGCGTATAATGGCTTTGATATTATAAGCCGCAACACTGTGAAAATCGACCGCAAAGGTTTTCAGATTCTGTATAAGGGGCAAAAGAGAGGAATAAAGTTTTTGTTCAAAGGTTAATTAAAACGACACATTTTATTAGTATTGATATTTGTGGTGGGATCAACATTGCGGGTTATGGCTATTTTATGTAAACAAATATGTTGACAGTTTGGGGAGCCTGCTAAACAAAATTATTTAAGGGCCAGTGAAAGTTTTATGGCATGCCAACTTCAGGGTGTTGGCATGGCCCAAAGGTCGGCATGTTCAGCTTTCGTTTCCAGGTAGCTTTCTTTACTAACTGTTATAATGTTTCTAAAATGGTACCACAAAACTGCCTCATTTCATTCTCGTTTGGGGAAAAACTCGCCGTCCAGACACCCCTTGGTAAGTTTAGAGTCGACTTACCAAGATTATCTGTCGCAGATGCCAGCCTCAACCCCGGTACCAATCGTCGTTCCTACCAGAAATTAGCTGTGATCTCTCGCTCCAGCACGAGGGGCACCTTAGATGGGGAGAGATTGTTAAGATAGACTCATGAGGGAGTAAGACTTGGGGACATCTCCATAGTCACCTAGGATGTAGAAAGATAAACACAGTTTTTAAATTAGGTCCTTAATATGGGAAGAGGGGTTGAAGGGGACTTGATAGATCCTCGATTAACATTGCAGATCTTTTGAGGTGACAGAAAGTGGTGGGAAATGGGGACTGCAAAAGGGATAACACACAAGCTCAGGTAGCCAGGAATTGGCTTTGGTACATGGGAGTCCGTAACGACTCCACAAAAGTGCAAGAGGAAGGGGGCATGGTGGGTGGGGATTGCGGTTGGCACACACGTTGGGTAAATTAACATGCACGATAATGACAAAAGGGACGGCAATACCATCTGATCTGCTGATCTTATTCTTACCGTACATGGTGCAACTTCTGAATCGTTTAGTATGTCCGTTAACAAGTAACCCCGCAGGATCACAAGGCGATGGTTTCATATTGTCCTTTCCACTCAGGTTCAGTAGTACCTCTTCGCCATGCTTGCGGCACCTGAGGCGATCCGAAACAACGTTCAAATCATTTTGTTACCAATCACGCGTTTTTTCCCCAAAGGGTCTGGTTGCACCCTTTGAAAACCCTGGATCCACTCTGAACCCAGCCTGCCAGGGGTCGTACACAACCTGTTGAGGGCGCCCTTTACGACAGAATCGGATTTTTACCCACAGACCCATTTTCCGACCGTGGATGGATGAAAGGGGTTGGTTTGTGCCCCTCTTTGGATACGCGTATAAAGTTAGAAGTGTTCTTAATAGGTGTGTTTAGGCAGTTTGTAGATTCCAGAGGTGATGGCGGGATGGAGTTTGGTTGGTTGGGATGGTGTACGTCTAGGAGTATGGATATTAAACTAGGATGGTATGCAATGGACATCTCTAGTGTTTATTAAAAGGGAAGGTACAACATTGATAATGTTATAAAACTGCTTCTATGCGTATGGCATAGTCATGGTCATACAAAGCGTGAACAAAATTACAGGCAGAAAAATTTTTTTTGCAGAATGATTGGAACCTTTACCTTAACTTAACATCAAGACCTATTAATCTAATTTGATTTAGGCTGACCAACCTACTCCCTGCAAAAAACAAAACAAACAAACAAACAATACACACCTAACACCCTACAAACAAAACAAACAGGAAATTTCTACTCAATCACCCACTTGTGCATATGCCTCGTAATACTATGCTACACTGTGCTACACTTTTTTGATTATTTTGATATACCTGGTATTGTTTCTTCATCATTAGATTTCAAAACAAAACAGGAAACTAAATTATGGATTTACATGTATCATTATTTGTGCATGCTATGTAGTTCAACTGTTGGAGAGTGAAAGTGGTCGTTTTTTTGTACAAAACTATGAATAATTATAGAATACTTATTATATGCCTACCCAGTTAAAAATAATTGTCAGAAAAATATTTAAGCTGGTGTAAGGTAGAGAATTGAGCTTCAAGTTGACAAAATGGTAGAATTGTAATGTGTATCTCAATTTATAGTGAAAGTTAATAACGTAGTCGAGAAGCAAGACGTCTGCACTGAAAAGCAGTGAGGTCGAATCCGCCCAAGTTGCCTGTGGATGTTTTTTTTTCACACTCGTAAAGCTACTGGGCATACAGTGCTTCACACTGCTTGGGCGATAACATGATAATATCGAATATCGCGGATACCTTTTTATTCGATTACGATATCGAGAACCTTTGGTTATCGAGATATCGGCAAATCGCTATTACACTTTTTACATAGTGAGCCTCAAGTCAAAATTCTATGGAACAAAAATTAGAACAGTCTTTTTCAGCCAAGGAAAAACAAGCAAGTGAAAAAACAAAAGCTGAACTACTTCAGAAGTACATACACGCTCTGCAAATGAATTTGTGATTTATTGTGACGCTTGTAGAGTGGGCATACCGTGTGGTTATCGGCTCTAAAGCAATCATGCATGAATGAAAAAAAAAATCGCAATATTATCGAAAATCGCGATATATGTTTGCCGATATATTGTGGATGAAAAATCGATATCGCCCAAGCTTACTCAAAAACATTACGTCAGTGTACGGGCTTGCTTTTTAGGAAAGAATACTTTTTCCTAAATTCCCACATTAGAATGAATAGAAATAATCTTAATGTAATCTTAATGTAATTCAATGTAATCTTAATGTCACTGTTGAAACTTTCACAGCTTTGTTGTTTTATGTACATCAGTGTTTCAAAGAGAGTATTAAGCAGACTGCGCTCGTTGTAATCAGCACTTTTGCTAAAATAACCAATGTTGCACGTTCCTATTTAAGAAAATCTGGTTTTCATTTTTTTGATAGTGGATTATAGTTAAGACCAACTGATCAAATCACCGATAAAAATTATTAAATTAGTAACTGACAATATTGCAAACATTTGACGGAAGTATTTCTTACCAATGATGTACTTTCCTTTCAAATGTGAAAGTTATGTTTCACGTTAATCTATTTTTGTAAGCACTTCATATACGACGACACGCACATTATACGAAAGCAGGAAAGTTCTGTGCAATTTTCAGGTAACAGAACTGGAGAAAATACTGGGAACATTACTTGTTTAGACATATTTTGTGTATTGTTTTTCTGAAGGGATAATGTTTCAATAGTAAGAAATAACACCTGTACATATTTGGTAAATTGTCCCAATATTTTATACATCGTAAATGTTACCACAATATGTTAGATGAAAAATGTGTACTGCGTTATGTAATAGAGTTATAAACATAAGGCCAGGGTATTACAAGAGTTTGGTAAAAGTCTCTAAATCCATTGAAAAATTTGTACAGAAACCCAACATGTGAAGTTTTAGCATTATTTCATTGTTTCGTTTAATAACGAGAAAACAGTGAAATATTGTGTTAATTCTAAATATTACATCCCTTTAAAAATCTGGGTGGTGTAAACTTGCACTTGTCAATGTATTCTTCCGTGGTGTTCACATGCAAAAAGCCGGCAATTTCTTGTTTCAATTTCAATCAGTTTAACAATACCCTTTTGAGACATGCCCCTTCAAAGTAATCCCAGTACCACAGTCACAAAGAATCTTAAGTTTGTGTATACATTTTGAGAGTATTAACCAATTCTGCAAAGTCATAAACACAAACATACTTATACCCCCGGATGTAAGTCCTGTTCTGTTCATGTTCAGTAGATCCAGATGAAAGAAATCTTGTATCTGCTATGCTCAACAATCTAGAAACTCATGCCGAATTCCACTAACCTTAAGAAACCCTCTCTCCCCCACCAGCCGTTACACATGGCCAGCCCCAGCGTCTCGGCAGATATCTCCTTCGCAATGTAATCTTCCCTTTCCTGCATGGTTTCTTTCCACAACCCTGACGAAGCGTGGTGTATGTTGAGCAAGTTTACGGACGTTTTGAACAATTTGCCCGTCTTTTCACCAGTGGCACGGCCTTGGCTGGCGTCAAAGAGTCTGAGAAATCTATAGTATTTAGCAAACAGATGCGTAACTCCTCTGGTGGGTTGAGTCTGGGTCACCTTGATCTTGGTCAATCTTATATAAACAGGCAGAAATTTAACAATGTTATCGGTATTCTGTGCGGTGAACAAGTACCATGACTCTGCTTCTTGTATACACATTTCAACATCGCTTAATGACCTTGGTCATTGACCAACATGTTTGTTCCACATGGCGGCCATTTTTTTTAAATGGCCGCCATTTATGACATAATACCACATAACCTCGGAAACTAAGAGGCTTAGAACTCATTCAGTGTCTATGTATAGCTTGCAGGATCTTACAACCCATACAAAGCATTACTGAGTGTGTCAGTAATAGCAGTTTTATAATATTTTTTAAAGATGGCGCACCCAAAAGCCAATTACCATCCCAATAACTATAGAAATGGGATGATATTAAGGACCTTTTGTTCTAGTGTTGTTATAAGTATGTATGCCAAGTTTCACGCCTTTACCAAAAAGTGCAATAAATAAGCTAGACTACACCCCTAATGGGTAACATGTTTTAAATTACAACGCATGCTAAGATTTTTAGGTTTCCCAGCTCATTTGGTCAATACAAACTCATATGTTTTTGGATTCAACATAATGTCTAGGAAACTGTAGACATTTTAAACCAACCTTTACTTCTGCAACTATCATATCTACCCGCTGCAACCTCATGAAGTTTAATGATGTCCATAGCAGAGAAACATGTGTCAGTCTGCGTTGCCATAGTAACCCTCACCGATGCGGACTAATGTCGGCAACTTATACCTACACAGATTAGATAAACAATTTTGCATTTAAATTACAAAATAGTTGATATACTAAGATTCTTCTATCGTAGACCATAACAGAAAATTGTGGGCGACCCTCTCAGTCTTAATGACCGATAAGTCTTGGGAAAACGTCCTGGACACAAAATACCGGAACAGAGGCGGATCCACTTGTCTCGAGTGCAAAAGTGGTACAAATTATCATGGTCCCATATACATGTACACCTCAAAATGCGGCTTACAAATAAATGAAAGGTAGTAAAGCAACTTGCTGCATGAAAAGGGGAAGGGACATGTGGGGTGAGGGACATGGGGTGAGGAAGGGACATGGGTGGGGAGGTACATGGGTGGGGGAGGAACACATGGGGTGGGGAATGGACATGTAAGGTGGGGAGGGACATGTGGGTGGGGGAGGTACATGTGGGGTGGGGAGGAACATGTGGGTGGGGAGGTACATGTGGGTGGGAGTGCACACGGGGTGGGGAGGCACACGTGGGGTGGGGAGGGACATGGGGTGGGGAGGTACATATGGGGTGGGGAGGTACATGGGGTGGGGAGGTACATGGGTGGGGGGCGGTACACATGGGGGGGGAAGTACATGTGGGTGGTGAGGTACATGCGGTGGGGGTGTGGCGGTGGGTGGTACATGCGGGTGGTGGTACATGCGGGTGGGGAGGTACATGGCGGGTGGGGGAGGTACATGCGGGTGGGGAGGCACATGCGGGGTGGGGGAGGTACATGTGGGTGGGAGGTACATATGGGTGGTGGAGGTACATGGGGGTGGGGAAGGACATGTCTCCCATTGCCCCTGGATCCGCAAATGCACAGGTTAGCTAAACTCCTCAAAAAGTGTTGAAACTCAAGTTTGACCGACGATTTCGACATTTCGTTACCAACCGTCTCTCTCAGACAACATATTGAGTTTCGTTGGAAAGCCCTGTTCTTCCTCTTTACAATGATGTACCATTGTTTATGACGAGCAATTGGGGATGTGCAACACAGCTGAATATGAGGTGGGAGGGTGAAATGTTGCAAAATGCATTGCTATTGTCAAAAGTGCATTGACTCAAGCTGTTTGGAGTTGTTTTGGAAGACGGATGTGTCTGAATGATTCATCCGTTTACTAAACCAATATTTAAAGGTTGTAGCCAAATATAACGTGCGGGAAAAGTTCGAGAATCCACAGGCCTGTCACAATAAACGGCCCGGGATACAGCAACCTGTTGTTAATGTGGTTGAGTTTCAAATACAGAGTAAAAGAATTTGGTCATTTTCTGCATTCCAAAGACCTGTGTAATTCTCCCCATCAGCACAAACAACAAATCTCTCTCACAGTACAATGAAACTCTCTATCAACTAATAAAAGACACAAAACAAGACGTAAGGGAAAGTCTTTTTTCTTGGTTTAATCATTGAACAGCTTCTCATTGAACAAACAATGGTAAGGTCAAGAGCCTCCACAAAAGGGGAATGCACTGTATGACAATAGCAATGCATTTTGCAACATTTCACTTGTCACCGGACCCCGATATTCAGCTGCACATCCCCCAATTGCGTAATCATAACAAATGGCACATCATTGTAAAGAGGAATAACAGGGCTTTCCAATGATACCAAATGCAAGGGAAAAAAAGAGTTGGTAATAAGAGAGAAATCACAATCAAACTTGAGTTTCCTAACTTTTTTGAGGGAGAGTTTATATATGGCTTTCCATCTCGTGATCACATTATGCCCTTATAATAATGTGTATGTGTATAAGAAGCCCTGAAGACAATAAGTTTATCTCCATCACCTCTACACAAATAATATTTGTTCAAGGGCTTGTTGAACACCTCTGATTCAAAAGTTTGTGAAATTATTTGGTGGGACGCAGGGCGGATCTAAAGTCGCAAAAAGGGGGCACACAATGATAAAGAGGGGTAACACAGTATAAGGGGGGTACAAGACCCCAACATTTGGAAATATATGGCAAATTGTTCATGTTTATACAGGGTTGATTTTTAGCAAGGGGGAGTCACAGCGCCCTTTTGACCTCCCGATCCGCCACTTGACTTGGGAAAGCCACATGATGTTTATATTCCTAACAAAGTTACAATTAAAGCAAAACAACAACCATCGTGCCAAATCATTACATACAATACACCATTACTTACTTGTCAGTAAGTTGTAGTGGCTGAATATAAGACGTCAAGCCAGTCCAGACTTCCCACGCTGAAGCATAAAAACCCTTGGCTCATCGGCATCAAGTCATCGCGCGGCTGAAGTAAAGGACAGCCTTTCATTGATATCCGTTGACGGTGATAATTGTCGAAAACAACATGTGCTGGTCGCCACTGCTGAAATCATGCCACTTAGTTTTTCTTTATTTTGTTTTAGCAACCTTTCAACTCCATATTCTTGCCAGTAGTAGCTTTTCATCCAAGTTTGTTAACGACTTTAGTTCCAGAGTTTAATGCGAAAAACAGTGAAAATGACGAGCCGCGTAAGGTACCCAACAAACGTTCCTCCCAACCGCGCACCGATTCGGTTATCACACCCAGAAGATTCAATGGTCAATCCGTGATATGACATGGACTTCTCGTCATCATTCAAAATCATCATCAGTCATCACGTCTATATATATTCAAAAACCTGAATTCCTTCATTACATGGTATTTGGACGATTCTAGCTGATTCTAGTCAGTTTCGAAGATAGGGTGAAGTTGTTTTTGCCCCTGGCGCAGGTAGGTACTGTTCCCTAGATCCCTGACAGAACAAGTTACATCTAACAATCGGATCCTTTTCATTTGATAAATTAATTAAAAGAACAGTTTACTGGTTAAACGTAATTTCTATCCCAATATAATCACTCAAATGAATTGTACTCGTCATGTCAATACGTAATGATTATATCAAGGATAATTATAACTGTATTGATGTTTCTTCCAATCTTTGCAACATGACGTTGCTGTCTTTTGCAGAGATGTGTAGTGCTGCTGAATCGCTTTCGTCTTCTCTGCTGAACTCTTGGACCTCAGATTATTCATATGTGGATTTCAGTGACACTAATTTCCCATAAATTAAATGGCTTATTTTGATCTCCCTGACTTGCTTGAATTTATCTGCTAGCTGTCCTTTAAAAAAAAACCCCACAATTACGCATGGTCTTACTTAGCTGCCCCTTGACAAATTATAGCTAATTCTCTTGGGAGAACAGCGATTAAACCATCTCAAAACTTAAAATATTCACTGTAATCTGGATGTCCCTACTGGTAATGGGTAGGAAAACCCCAAGCTCATCTTTGCATCAGAGGAAGCCAGGAAGGTACAAATACCAGGAACTTGCCAATCGGATATATATCACTTTCGTATACTAATTCATCTGACTCTTCACAAAATTCTGGCTTATATTACTGGCAGAGTTGAGATTTGCGTAGTTACGCCCTCAGTTTGGTTGCACGCCACACAGCCTATTTGCGCACATTGTTATTAGTTTTGTTTGTAGTACATCATTTTTCAAATGTATTATTATTTTCTTTTGAACAACTTTTTCAAAATAAAGTTTAGAATTGGAGTTTAGAATTTGTTCTGATGGGGTTGGCATTTTTTATAAAAGGTGAAATAATTTTCAGTTTGAATTTAGGGAGAGTTCTCTTTCCTCAATTCCATCAAAGTTGCAATGAAATGAAAATCTTAATTCATTTTCAGTATTTAACGACACAACATAATTCGATGAAACTGATTGGTTGTTTGATAAAAATCTTGAATCAAATTCACTTGGGCTCCATGTAATAACCAAAGAAGCAGTCATTCCAACATAACCATCAATGTTGTAACCTTCCCCTTTAATTCATTGATTTGAATTACATTCTGTTTCCATTTAGTAAACAAGGAAATATTTTTTGCAACACCTGTGAGGCCCTAATAATACATTTTCCTCCGACAAAAGTACAAATAGCTCATTCTTATTCATGCGAATTTTTTCACTTTTTAATACTAGTTCACAGTGTGGACGTTATTACTTGTATGCTAAACCAGTGTACCAACTTCAATTCAAACCTAATAGAGGCTATGTGCTGGAACATCTCGATGGAGCTATAAATTGAATGTTCATTTTTTCATTTTTCGTAAAATGAATGTGTTTAATATTCTTTCATTGTAATCCTACGGGGATAAAATAACTGTTGGATGTAAGAACGCAGGCGCATCGAAATTGTGACAATCTCACCTCACTTTTCATTATTTACAAAATAACCTTTGACATACAATGATGTCATCATACAAATTTAAGATTTTAAAATATTACTACGAAAGCTTACATTAGTGCAATTTTTAATATAAATTGCATCCATGCAAAGTTTGGTATGTTAGTAAGGCCTATTTTTTAATTGAAGAGTATTTATTTTGCAAAAGCCGCAATAGGAAGAACTCGTGATAAGACCTAAAACATACTTCTTCAAAAAAAAATGTTTGAGACAAAGTATTTCAAGCACAATTGGAATTCCTCCAGAAAGCGCAGCATTGTAGAATTTGTTTCTTGGTCGGTGAAGAAGTGGAAATGGCTGATATAACATCGGAGTATTCGCTCGACATGGCCCTGGGATCACTTTCTGTTAGAAGATCTCCCCAGTATGTTTGAACGTTTCGTGCAGATTCAAAATATTTAACAAATTATTTTGGCCTGACAAACAAATGATCAAAAAACATACAATATAAAACAAACAGGTTAGTCTTTTATAAAGATGAACTTATCCAAATCGAATGTCGAGTAAGTCAAACCACCGGTTCTGTTCAAAACAAAACTTTATTTTTAACCAGGGGGTGTAATTTCTGGACAAAAAGTAAACAATCCTGAAAAATTGGAGTAGCGGGGCCTGGGTCTCCCTTTTGGGTCCGAGAGGACAAAGCCCCTGAACCTCTTGGATAAGTTTAATTTCGGGAGTGATTTACAGACTGCAACATCCCCACAAAACAAGGTAAACTAGAGGTTTGAAACACATAAGGCTACTTTCTTCTCTTTCTTTCCTTGATGGCTACTTCTTTCAAGAAAATTCTGAGGAAGGGAGATTTAAAAAACTAAAATCCTGAAAATTAGAAAAAATCCTGAGAAAATGATAGGCATGCTCCAAAAACCTTGTACAGCTCTTTCGACAGCTTACATGGTGCTAATTCTATTTGCGCAAACCTTCCAATATTATACTTCTGCCATGCAAAGTTTCAAAATCTTTGTTATAACAATTAGCAAACAGACAGCCTGACAAAGAAGCAACAGATGCGTACCATACAACACATTTCAAGTTAAACATTGTTGTTTTATTATAAGCAGCCTCTTTAGAATATGATTATCAACCCACTCTGTTCGTTACTATGGAGTACACACAAAAAATATAAGTGCAATATCTATTTATTATAAGTTTATAAACAGAAAGTTTGCAGAGGCAAGAATGAAATATAAACAAATGTTCATTCGAAACTGAAACATAATATGACGTACCATTGCGGTGACTCTTGATGCTAGATGGAAACTTTGCTTTGAATTGTATTATTTTCATGGACTTGATTCTTCTGTTTTCAGTTTCCTTTTATGTTTATGTTTTAGGTCAAGTTTCAAAATCAAAATGAGCTTATATATCTGCTTTAGTATTTATGTGAAAATTACAAAAATACATATACCTTTTAACAAAATCGTATTCCATGCCTACCTATATGGTGTAAGAATAGCATTATACAAGACAAAACAAAATTAATACTGCTATTTTGCACTGAGTGTCAAAATGTAAAAGAAAATAAGGCAAAAGTAATTTTATTCAATTTAAAAATATTTGTGGTTAAATATTATAAAAGCATTGCTGTTACAAAAACAACTAGTAATACATCTATATACTGCTAAACTCATAAAATACAAAAATGAATGTACATAAAAGTCTAATCAGGCCTCGATCTTAACCACAGCCACTGCAGCCATTGCTGAGGTGCTCCTCTGAGTTGGCCGTGTAATGCCCTTTGGTTGGCCTTGATATTTTGAGGCAGCCAAGGCACAAAAGTGGCGCATGCCTCTGAATGCTTAACCCTGAACCCCTTCAGGTATTCCTGGGCTAGGAACCTTCCTGAACCCTCAACCCCCTGTGAGGTATTCAGGCTAGGAACAGCTTCTTAACCCTAACCCCTAGGGTCATTCCTGGCTAGGAATCCCTTCCTGAATCCTCCAAAACCATCAGTGCACTTTTGGAAACATGCCTTATCTTCAAAATGCACTATGCATTTTCATTGATCTTTCATATTCAGCACTTATGGCCTGTACTTCTTGCACAGGTAGTAATTTTGCCCCATTTGAAGAGGTGTGAAAGTACCAGTTTCCTAACAGTGCTGGAATTTTTCCAAAAAGTGCCCCTTGGAGGATAATTTGGCAGGATATGGGGTGGATTAAGGTTATAGGCCTCGTATAATTATAAAGGTAACAATATATAGACCGCATGGACGCTTATACATGGCATTATAGAAACCCAAAGATAAAATATACTGTATATAGTTTGATTAAAAAACAAGATGAATATTTTGATTTCTTTTTCCTCAAGAAAAGCATTTTTATTAAAACAAATACTATACTTCAACTCATCCATCATCAAAGTTAATTCAATAAAAGCATCATAACAAATAATTATATAGTAAATAACACAATAAAGTATATAGTGGATATTCAAGAAGGCAAAATAAGGTACACAGCAATTTACACCAGTGATGCATCCACTGGTGAAAGATTGAGCCAACTCCCCCAAAAAAAAAAAAATTCTAATTAATAAAAAAAAAAAATTATAAAAAATCTTAAAATAGAACATTTATTCTCACTTATCTCATTAAAAAAAGGGGGGATGAGGTGTGGTTGTAAGAAGATGTTTGGTGGACCAACAACATTTGGGAAGGGTGTACACTATTGACCCACGGAAATGAGAATGTGAACACTTCTCCAAGGGGGGGGAATCCTGCAGTTAATTAAAATCCTTACCTATGCTCAATTGGCAAGTATGATGAAATGCATGTAGGGTGGGGGAGGGGGGGTTAATAAGATTATACTGCATGAAATATATGCTCCCTGCGATCGTGACAATATCGTGCGCGATCAACAGGGCATGGAATCGAGTGCTAGTTTTAGATTAATTACCTCAGCGATTGGAAAATAACATTACTCCACTATGATGCTGTCATTACTGTTGCTGCCAGCATAAAAATGAGCCAGTAATTTTCAGTCACTGGTATTCATCTTAAACAAAGGACACTGGGGATTCCATGCCCTGTTGAAAGTCTGCTCTGACTGACGATATTGTCCCTTTAACCCTAACTCCCTAGACAACAAAGGCAGTTGGGAGGATTTTGAAGGGTTTTTATTGTTCAGTTAACAATGCTAAGGGTTAAACAAATTATTTAAAAAAAATTAATTATGAAAAAATTACTTGACTGTGCATGTTAGTAAAGCATTATATGCTACAATACATTATGTATGCATTATTAAATACTTACTACAAACACCTTTAATGCATGATGCATTATATGCCATACGATGTACAAAACTGTACTTACAGTATGTTGTACAGAAAAATTATAAATTTTAATTATTTTATAAAGCTACATTTCCAATTATTTTTATAATTTCATTATCCATTAAGCAAGCACTCAAGTACTCATCGATTAGGACACCCATAAGCAATTCAAGGCACCCTATTGCAGTTAAAATACATTTAAGAAAACAGTAAAAGATACAACATCGCTTATTGTCTGATTTAAAAAATTTTTTTTTTATGAGCAATTCGCTCCCACACATTATAGCGTCAATGGCCACCCAAGGTGGGGGCTACTCAGTCATTAAGTTGTTCCAACGACTCCACACTGAAGAAACCAGCCCCTCTGCACCGAAACAAGACAAGTTTAATAACCAGCTTCTTCACGGTGCGAATAGGACTGGGAGGGTAACCGTCCAGAACAAGGCAGTTGTTAAAACTGCTCCGTGCCCCTATAAGCAATTATGCGGTTAAGTGTTCTGATCATAAGGACACAAGTGTCATGGCCGGGAGTTCGAACCCACATTACTGCCGTTAATACCAGTGAACTTGAGTCCGGTAAGCTAGGACCGCTCGGCCACGACACTCACAAATTACATAAAGTACGTTACCAACTACCAAACTATAGGTTGCGTGAAATTCTTCCGCGTCGGGTGATTAAAACAACTTATTAATTTTTTGCCTACACCGACGTGTGTATAGCACTGCATATACTAGGTGCTTTCCGAGGTGTCTGTGAAAACTACATGTATGACTCTCGGGCGGGATTCCGAACTCCACGACCTCCTGCATTACTGGTGCAGACGTCTACCACTCGACCACCGCAGCTTGCACGATGACAATTGGCCGGCTAGAATCCTATATAGCAGCGGTTCCACCGATACCTATAGGTTGATGAAATTCTTCGGCGTCAGGTGATAAACAACTGATTTAATTTTTTCCCTGATTTTTTGCAACCGATTTTCTCAGACACTCGGACAGCCAAAGGCTATATACATGTACATGGGGATTCTAGCCAGCCAATCGACATCAGGTCAAGCTTTCCTTCGTGGTCGAGAAGCTCTGCACTAGTAAGCAGGAGGTCGTGGGCTCGAATCCTGCCGCTCGAGTCGCCTGTGAAGTCATATTTTCACACACTTGAAAAAGCACCGAGTACACAGTGCTATACACACATCGGTGTATGGGCAAAATTAAATCAATTGTTTATTCTCCCGACGCAAGAATTTCATCAAACTACAAATCATCGTGGCACCCACTGCTATATAGGATTCTAGCCAGCCAATCTGACATCGAGCAAGCTTTGGTGGTCAGAGGAGGTTAAGACATATCTGCACCAGTAAGCAGGTCGGGTCGGTTCGAATCGCCCGGAGTAGTTTTTCACAGACACCCGAAAAGTACCGAGTATACAGTGCTATGCACATATCTAATGTCGGTGTAGGGCAAAAATTAAATCAGTCAACTACCAAACTACATGTATTACTCTAAAGATAACTTGTTCGTAGCGGAAGTTGGTAAAGGCGTACCCAATCATCTTGAAAAAGTTATTCTGTCTGAAAATTGCTTCAGTTGGAGAATACAACAACAAAAATGTACATTTTCCTTTTATTGTACAAAACTGTGAAAAGCTTTCTTCACACCTTTTTATCATGGACATTAATAGCCTCCACATTGAGTTGAAACTTTCATCCAGGTTGGTTGGTATGCATATCTTGATTTAAAGAGAGTGCTCGTGGCCGAGCTGATCTAGCTTACGACGGACTCAAGTCTTCTGGTATTAGCAATGCGGGTTCGAATCCCAGCCGTGACATTTCCTGTCCTTCCCGATCAAGACACTTAACTGGCTACTGCTTATAGGGGGCAGAGTGCAGTTTAACAACTGCTCGTTCTGCGGACTAGGTTAGCTACCTCCCAGTCCCTATTCCTGCACCGTGAAGAGGCTGGTTATTAACTTGTCTTGTTTCGTGTGCGAGGGCTGGTTTCTTCAGTGTGGAGTCGTTGTAACAACTCAATGACTTAGTAGCCCCAACCTCGGATTGGCCATTGGCCTTGTGTGGGGCGATTTGCATGAAAAAAAAAAAAAGTAAAAAAGTAAAGTAAAGCATACTTTAATATAGAAGTACATGTAGTTTTGCCAACATTACCAATGTTGTACATTCCCATAAAACATTCTGATACACTGTTTTCAAAACAAGTGCTTTCAAATGCTAACTAAAAATGCCAAATGCTGACTGAGGCTGGATCAATTGAAATTCTGCTGTATAGTGGGGGTATGAAAAATTTGCCCGCACAATCTTAGCCACAATATTTGTCAGTATTTGGGGAATTTTGGTCTCGGTTTCAATAACCGCCCATACAAAAAAAAATTCCCATAAAAAAAGAAAAATAAATAAATAAAAATAAAAAGTCACCCGCACCAATTTCGAAGCTGACCTAGGACAATAAACAAGAGAGTTTATTTGTTAGGCCTAATGCACTGTGTTTGTACCTATGTATCGCTTTTGTATATAGTTTGCCTAATCATCATATGCCAGGTGAAAAACAAAAAAACACTTCTTCAGCATGCAATGTAACAATGAAAACCGCTAACACCACATGTTCAAACTAGAATACCACTATGAGTAAATCCAACAAGCGTTAGTATTTCCACAATGGTGTAAGCACAGTGTATAGCCATCAATATTTTGACTGGTTTACTAAATGTGATACTTCTGTTTTCAAAGAATTCTAGGCCCTATTTCCAAATTCCTGGCTTTATACTAGTACCTTTGTAGACAGAGAGTTAACCACTGATCTCTCATTATCAGGACTAGAATAAAGGCTTGCCTATATTTCATGCCTAAACAGATAAATGCATCCACCACAGGGCCACATGTTGGTAAAATTTACAGTATTGAATGGAACACAAAAGGAAATGCACAAAGTTGAATAGAATATACAAAGAAATACAAATTATAACACATGGTTGTATGGGAGCTCCAACATGGCATCCAGTGGTTTTCACGGAAGCACATGATCTTCTTAATCCAGTCTGGTATAACATGAGCATCAGGTGGAGTTAACATACTCCTAGAAGTATAGTTTTGCCGACTTGTTTAAACAATTAGACTACAATCAGTTTGCTATTTCTTCCAAACAGAGCAACGTTGTCACCACCAAATTGTTAGGATTCTACCTAGTGACTTCCTGGGTGGTTTCTTTTGGAGAAACTGGGTTAGGAGAGGGTTCAAAAGGGCCAGCCGGGCGCTTCAATGGGGTAAGTGGCTTTGTTCTCTTTGGCCGGGCCAGTCAGCACCCATGATCACTTCTTGCCAGGGGAACCTTGTAGATATGCTTGACATGGGGTTCTGGGAGCAATCCAATTGCCTTTCTGCCATGCTGGCATGACTTCAAAGATCTTAGAATTTGGACTGGGTGTATTCGAGGTCCTCCTATCAGAAGGGAAAGGGGAAGCTTTTTCTTTCCCCAAGAACTGTGGTCTTCATTTCTTTTGACTCTTTTCATGGAGTTGGTTATCAGTTTCATGGAGATTCACTGCAATGTTTACTGACTGACTACCCTGGATCCCGACTCTGGATTTTCGGGAGTGTCAAGATGACTCAAGGGAGTGGGGGAACCCTTATGTCATAGGTGATGGGCTGGACAACTTCTAGTGGACAGGAGCTTGGCTGCTATCTTCCTAATCTCAACTTTCCAATGCAAAGTGGATTTTGGCAGGAATGAATGACTGAGATGTTTTCACAGCACTTTGTATACGAGGGGTGGAGGGGGTCACTCTTGTGAGACCTGTTCACAAAATTTGTGGTTTGGCCAAATTTTGGGAAACTTGATTCTCAGTAGGGATTGAGCGGTATGTTGGCAATTTTTCTTTCCATGTCCAGATGACCCGTTATTCTCTTCTTTGCATTACTTGTTTAGGATCAGACACTGAAGTATCATCGGGTTAGTTTTACCTTGGTGGAACAACTCCAATGCCGCATGTAGAGAGACTGTCAGAATACTTATTGTCAGTGCAAGTAACATCATTGTCTGCCTCTTTAGCAATCTTGTTTGCATTTGAAGCCGCTTTCTTTAGACATCACTTTTATTTTCTGTTTGCATTGAAATGACGATATAATATTCAATTCAGGATGTTTGCTTTCTGGGTTGGGCTGAATTGGATGTTGAGAATGAGTGGAGTTCTGAGGTTGTTTCAACTCTTTCTTACTCTTGTGTGTCCTGATGCTGCTACTCGGTAGGTACATATGTTTTCTGTTTCGATTTCGAGTTGACATGTAATAATTACACCACCTTTCATTCGTTTTAGGTGTGGCTGGGGGAATTTGTGGCACCATTTTTATGGGATTTCTGATCTTGGATATTTGGTACCAGATAAGACTTCCCAGTCAAGAGAAGTGATTAACTGCTTTGCATTCGTGTACTTTCACTTTCCCCTGTTATCCATGCGAGTTGACTTTTGTCAGAGACTTTTTTGAAATCTTTTGCAAATCAGAGGAACAATAACTTACAACTGTCCCATCCCCACTGTCAACATCTTTTGTCGCCAAACTTCAATGTCTGCTTTTGAAAATCGTGGTAGTGGCTCCCTCCCAAGTAGATCTGATCAGAATTTTCTGGACTTCATATGCACTCATTGTGTCGTTCAGTAAATATCCTGGGGAAAATCAATGAAATCAGGCATTTGAGGAAAGATCGACTTGAAACTTGGCTGATTTCCAGAATTTTTTTTTATCCTGGGGACTGACGGACTGTTGGCATAGGGATGTATTTTGTGTTTGAGTGCTGCTGGAAAAAATGACCAGAACTTTGGCAGGATGTTTCAGAACCTCACGTTGAGGTTCTTTAGTTGACGACGATTTAGTGATGTTTGGTTGCAGGAAAAGAACCGCCTCTGTTTTGAGTTGAATTCATTTGACTCACTCGGCTGGAGTTCAAAATCCAAGCATGCTCTACAGGGTGTTTTGTTTTTATCGATGGCAGATCGTTCAGAATAAAGAGACTCATTCTGGACTCATCCACAGTAGGGGACTGAAGCCAAAAGCATTTCTTTAATGCTTCATCAAAACCCGTCAACCACCCAAATAGGTAAACCCAGAAAAACTCAAACCCTGAAAACTGTAAGCACATGGCCTGGGAGAATACTTCAAAATGTGGCTGCGCTGGTTTTGATCGAGGCCAGCTTCATAGTGATTCAAATGATTTGGTATTTCCTTTGTGCCGCACATTCATTTTCACTTGCACAAACACCCTAAGCTCTTACTCCTGAAAGAGGGCGTTGTTCGCCTGTCCACAATGTCTAAATCTAGCTTTTAGTGGGGTGACTAACCCGTCGGAGTCTGGGCCATCCACAGTGCAACTTGATTTCACATCTGTGGGTGAGTTCATTGGGGATGAGTCCGGAATGATGGAAGATCTCTGCAACGATGTTACCATGGTGACCAAGGATTGAGAGGCGATTGACTTACCATGACACAGACGTCATCTTTGTCATTGAGTCTTGCCAGAATGAAATGGCTCTCTTGGATGGAAAAAGCGATAATACAGGATCATTGTGGCAGCACCTGAACAAGAAAAGCTTGATTAGTTGGCGATTGTTTTTAAATTGAAGGCACAACATTGCTAACGTTGGCTTACACTCTCTGAACTAAGATAAACATTTTAATAACCAGTTTCATATATGTGAACAGTGTAAAAATTCACAAATCACAATTGTTTACACTAATGTTGTTCCATCCCCTTCATATTGACAAACTAAATACAATATCTTATTACAAAAAAAACTGAAAAATGGGTAGCGGGCCTGGGTCCCTCTTTGGTTTAGAGGACAAAGCCCCCTGAACCTCCTGGATGTTTAATATTGTAGGATTTACAGACTCTCCACATTCCCACAAACAAGAAACTAGAGGTTTGGACACAATCGGCTACTTCTTCTTTCCTTGGTGGCCACTTCTTTCAAGAAAATTCTGGGCAAAGCAGGGCCTGTGAGTGGGGTTTGATAAAAAGAGGAAAAAAGAGGAGAACCTAAAAAAGACCCGGTGT
The DNA here is from genome assembly GCA_029582265.1 of Zoroaster sp. YZ-2022. Taxonomy (NCBI): domain Eukaryota; kingdom Metazoa; phylum Echinodermata; class Asteroidea; order Forcipulatida; family Zoroasteridae; genus Zoroaster; species Zoroaster sp. YZ-2022. The sequence continues at coordinate 20,813,197 of CM055828.1, read as the reverse complement.
CAATGGAGAACATCGTGAGTACTAAGTAGTAATCATGCACGTGTCACGTCACGAAAAGTACACATGGACGAAGAATACAAAATGGTGGTTGTTGTGGTGTGTCGCGGCGTGTTGTTAGGTCAGAGTAATTCCTTGGCTACGGCCGAAATAACACGCGAAAAGTCTATGGGGATTGACCGTAGCTGCTGGCTATTGGCTTCCGTCAGAGCACACTTTCCAGCCATAGCCAACGGCATGAGGACACGGCAAATACGGTGACGATCAGCCATACCGCTGGTTCGCGGCCGCCTATATCCAACAGGCGGTATCTGGTGTGGAACCAACGCACGGATCGCCGATCGAGATCGAGATCCAGCGGAAACAATAATTACACTAATGCGCAATTTACAACAAAATAAAACATAATTTTTTTTTCGGGCGGATTTAAAAAGCGAAATTAAAATCGAGGAAATGAAAAGCGGAACGCAAAATTTACAGGCCTGGCAAAGGAGATTAGTAAAAATCCTGAAATCGGGTAAAATCTTGAGAACTCACAGGCCTCAAGGGAAATATCCATAGTCTGGTGAAAAAAGAAAAATTCCTGGAAATCACAACTAAACACGTCGAAAACAATTTCATCAAATTGTAGCACTTTGACATTATTCGCAGATCAACACGAATAATTTGTATAGGGTTGGACTAGAGAGAATTTGGAAATGCCTTTAACTCACCTGTTATGAACCCACCAAATACAATAGTGAATCCCAGGAGGTGTACCAAATCGTCCAGCATCCCAAAGCGATGCCATAGCAACAGTAGTACAACATTCTCTATGGCAACGATGATGTAGAAGATGGTGATCCGGAACCTGGTGTTACCCTCCTTCAAGTTGAAAAACAGAAGACGATGGTTCCGATAACGCAGTTGAAGAGTCGCTCTTCCAACCAGGTGTCGCATGAAGTCCGGCTCCTGGAGGAAGACCCAGAGGACCATAGCGAGCCAGTGGACACCTGGAGAACAGATGAGATTGATTCAGAGTTTTTCTCAAGAGGGTTGTATAGTATACACCATTGGTAAATAGTGCTGTACATCCACAAGTAATTTTTGGAACCCGGCACCGCGCCATAATGGTCCAGTTTTCGGGTCCCTGGACCAGTAAAAAGGAATCGGGTATAGATCTCAACGGTAGGGTACCTGCGAACCCAGGTACCCAGCACAGGCCTATTGGTAAAATGTATGTAAATTGCATCCCTACTTAATAAGAACCAAGAGAAATGTTAAGAAACCAATCTGTGAAAGTTTCATTTCATTGCGTCGTCATTAATGAGAAATGAGTTAAAATGCATTCAGACTTGTTTGCATTCATTTTTATGCAGAAAATGGATCACAGCCATAAGAAATTTTCAAATTTGTCATATATTTTATGCTTTGCAGCAAGATCAAGATTATAGATTTTCATGGTAAATCGATGCCATTTTCAACATCTGATCTCCCTCCCCCCCCCACTACATTTACGGTACCTTCAGACATGCCTGCCTCAACTAAATGTACATGCACTTACCCACAACTATAAAAGTATACGCTCTGAAGGCAGAAGCAAACAGTACCAATGCCACAACACGAGATGAGATCATTCCAATGCCATATAGTCTGCAAGATGACGCCTGGCCATGACACGCTCTTTCTGGTCGGACCCCACGATGGGCACGGCTGTAAGCCACCACGGCCCAGCAGAGGGAGAACAGAGATACCATGCCTGATATACCTATCAGGAATAATTAATAATAATCATAAATCAGATATTTATACAGCGCTGATAGATCACTAAACTTTACAAAGTAAAACAATTTACAAGCCAACAAAAAGAAAGACCAAATCCTGAGCAGAAGCTAAGATGTGAGAACAGGTAGGTTTTGTAAAACATTTTTTTTTTAAATGTGGATTGATGAGGAGTCTATGAATCAGGGAAAAGAAGTGAAAAGAAGTGAAAAGAAGTGAAAAGAAGTGAAAAGAAGGGAAAAGAAGGGAAAAGAAGGGAAAAGAAGTGAAAAGAAGTGAAAAGAAGTGAAAAGAAGTGAAAAGAAGTGAAAAGAAGTGAAAAGAAGTGAAAAGAAGTGAAAAGAAGGGAAAAGAAGTGAAAAGAAGTGAAAAGAAGTGAAAAGAAGGGAAAAGAAGGGAAAAGAAGGGAAAAGAAGGGAAAAGAAGTCAGAGAATGGCCTCTCACGATCACCATCTGAAAATTCTCAGTTATTACATTAGACAAGGTCATTGGGGAGGGGGAAAAATCTTAAGATTACCATGATGCAACATGCTGTAAAAGGGACACATCACATTGGGGTAACTAAATAGTAGTGATGTCTTCCTTTTTATGTAACTTTTTTAAAAATAGCCCACCCCCCCAAAAAAAAATGATGTCTTGTAAATGAGACATTTTGTACAAATTAAACATGTATATGAACTAATTGTAAACATCCAGAAATTCTTCAGATGAACTCAAGCTCACAATTATTCAAGCTCTGTCACTGTACAACATGATACATACATGTACTTGTATGTTTTACTCTGAAAATTAAACCAAAAGAGGCAACACAATACAGGGAAAAAAAATAAATAAATGAAATTTGTTTTAGAGGTGGACGTTAAACTATTTGAGAAAGAATCTAGTGAAATTTAAAAAAAAAATCAAGTAGAAAGATCCACATTTCATTTACTCCTGGGAGGGATTGAACCAATGTCATAGAGCAGAAAAGGTAAGGAAATAACCAGAGTTGTATAACCAAGTCATTTTTGTCTCGTCAAATTCCGTCACCCTGCCATTTTAGTACAAAATGTTATCAAAAGTGTATCCCCAACCTGTATTGTTGTTACCATGGTAATCGAGTAATGAAAAAAAATAAAAAATAAATTTCAATACATTTTGGTTGCAATTGGATCATTTAATTGTTATCTGAAGAATTTTTTTTGTCAAAGTCAAGTCGAAAGTCAACAAAAATATGTCTTGGGAGTCAGATTCAGGTCAAGTCACTGACTAAAGTCAACAAGATTGGTGGGGAAAAATAAACCACTAACCCGTCAACTTGACTACCCAAGACAAGGTTTTTTTTCTCACCAGTGAATAAGTTCTCGTCATTCGTGGCAACCATGATGTACAGCTGTAGGACAATTTGAGGGGCAGACTCAAGAAATGCTTCAAAGAGACGGAGCATACACACATCACTCTGTTGATGATGCAAGCGCTCAAAGTCTATGGGGTCTTTACTCCGTCGTGCCTCAAGACCTGTCTCAAAGACGGTGACATACCTATGGGTAGAAGAAAAAGAAGTGTAAGAATAACCTCGTAAGATGAGGAAGGGGTGCTGGGGTAAGGAAATGGGTCACCAACCTGTAATGCACTTATCTATTGTTTCTCCCAACCCTGGGCCGCCTGTCTCTCGATGTGGGGATTGGAACTGGAATGTTCATTCCCACGGATATGGGGCACACACAGTGTATCAGTGTACAAGAACTAGACAAGATACCATTGGCTAATCGAATCACCGCGTGCGTGAACATGACCAAAGTCCTGAGACTTGGACAACAAAAAAGGTACAGAATCCCCATTTTTCCTGATGTCAATACACGGGTGGTCCGAAGAGGGAGGGGGTCAGGGAAAAACAATCATAGGCGCATTATTGGGGGTATTTACAGGTTTAATTTATTGCCCAAATGGGAAACACCGTAATATAATTTTTTGACACTTTTCGATGCCACGTTTCTGATGATTATTTTGTGAAATGTGTTATTTCAGTCTTTTTGTTCAACTCACATTAAGGGCAATTCTAACCCTCACCTTCCCAAAACCTCCCAAATCCTTTCTTTGCCAAAGTGAAGGATTTTGAAGGATTGAAGTTGTTGCTCTTTGCTAAAGTGAAGGATTTTGGAGGATTGAGGTTATTAGGGCATACTTGCCTTTCCATGGTACATGTACATCCATGTTTGTTGTAGTGATTGCAAGGTCAGTGCTTGGGTCAGTGGACACTGTTTATTGCTCCATGCATGCAGGGAGAGTCCCTTGGCTATGAACATGCATCACATGTCATGTGCTTGCTTTACTACTGAAGGATTTTGGAGGATTCATGTTATGTAAGCAAATGGGCCTTGGGAGTTAGGAAGGATTCAGGTTATGTGTAAGCAAATGGGCCTAGAGAGTTAGGAAGGATTCAGGTTATGTAAGCAAATGGGCCTAGTGAGTTTGGAAGGATTCAGGTTATGTGTAAGCAAATGGGCCTAGTGAGTTAGGAAGGATTCAGGTTATGTGTAAAGTGACCTAGGAATTAGGGTTAAGGTACACCATATTGGGCCCACTCATGTCATGTTTCTTTGACTGCTTTACATTTCACTCCTCAGTTTTTTCACAGTAGTTGCATTATACATGTACCCAGACCTTACCAGCACCAAAAATACCCTGTACTTTTTCTTTAAAAAACCCATAGATAGTTTAATTATTATTTTGTTCCAGTATGCTCTGGGTATAATGTAACTACTTTGAAAAAAAACTGAGTGAGTGAAATGTTTATTATGGCTTTACGCAATACTCAAAAATGTAATCACGAGTAACCATGGAATCGCCTTAGTAGCAATGTTCCAAAGAAAATAAAAATGCTGGTAAAAATAAAAAAAACACAGATGAAACATCTTTATAAACATTAATTTCTGAATGAAGTTTGTGACATTCACCTTCTTGCTAATGAGAATATACATGTGGGAGAATATATGAAAACAGAAATGTACATGTACCTCTCCTAACGGTCCAAGAAGACAACAATGAAGATCCACCTCCATCACAATATCTTCATCTGACAGATACCAGCGGATGCTGAACACCTGCATGATGATAGAGGGCGCTAGAGAAACCGAGAGGAGACATCCCAGCCGGGCTCATCGTGGATGAAATACTGACTTGTAGCAAGGCCATCTGTTGAAAGAGGTATTCAACCTTCTTAGAGTTGTGTTAAATCAGACGAGTAAAGGATATAGTTTTAATTAATTTTATCTTACTCTGCATTTATCTATAGTACCTGGACGCCATAATGGACCAGTTCTTGGGTACTCGTAAACAAATGGGGAAAATATAACATTAACCCGACATGTAACTCCCTAGGCCCATCTGCTCACACATAACCTGAATCCTTCCTAACTCCCTAGGCCCATTTGCTTTCACATAACCTGAATCCTTCCTAACTCCCTAGGCCCATCTGCTCACACATAACCTGAATCCTTCCAAACTCCCTAGGCCCATTTGCTTACACATAACCTGAATCCTCCAAAATCCTTTAGTAAAACAAGCACATGACATGTATGCACACATGTGTTTCTAATCTGTGATACATGTACATGGCCAGGGACCCTCCCTGCATGCATGGAGCAATAAACAGTGTCCACTGACCCAAGCACTGACCTTGCAATCACTACAACAAACATGGATGTACATAGCTCATGGAAAGGCAAGTATGCCTAATAACCTCAATCCTCCAAAATCATTCACTTTAGCAAAGAGCGTGTAGCATGTAACCTCAATTCTTTAAAATCCTTCACTTTAGCAAAGAGGATTTTGGAGGATTTTGGAGGATTTGGGAAGGTTAAGGTTAATTGGTCTTTTAATTAATAACAGTAAAATAAATAGGTCAAATATGGCTTGACTTGAGAATTTTCTGCTGAGCTGTCTTTGAGTCTGCAAAAGGGGGTAGAATGTCGTATCTGGCCGCCACTATTTTTCATTAAATATAACCAATAATGTAATCTTACCTACCTGGTAAGGTGGAGAACATACATTGTATGGATGATTATGGACATATACTTCAAATTATTCCAGGATATTTATTTCATGAAAAATCAGGCATTTTTGGTATACGATGACTTCCTCAGTCATGTCAGTCTGATCTTGTAAACTCCACAATTAGTGACCAACACAGTCATTGTACATGCGTAGTGGCAACTATAATACGATCCTTCTATTTTCTGAAGGGGAGGATTTTTTTTAGAAGGGAAATCAAGTCCGAAAACCATCATAAAAGTGGATTTTAAAGATAGTTTTCACTTTCTGTACCACCAAAAATCGATAGAATGATTGTTTAACTGGTTAGTGGTTGCAAAAAATTATTTAAAAAAAGCCCTTAAAAAGTGGCAGCCGGATACGACATTCTTTCCCAAAAAGGTAAAACAAGATCTTCAGTATACTGTTTACTAAACAGTTAATTAGAAAACAAGTCTTTAAATTTTTTTTTTTTTTTTACGGACACTTAACAGCATCTTAAGGAAAATTAAACTGACTTTATCAGACTGATGATAACTCAAGGAGACAGTATCTTTATTACAGGCTGACTGGAGATTTTTGATACTGTTTCATTGGAAAGACTATTATCTGGGGAAAGGGGGTGAAACATACATGTATGGTCTGGCACATGGCTGTTTATTTATATAAAACTTTTAATGATAAACATTTATATTAAGAAATATACAAAATTAAAATATTTTTGTATTGACTGCAGTCAAGGTTAGGGAATTTAAGTGAAACCCATGTCGAATTAGAACGTAAACTAATAAATAACCAGCAAAGAAATAAAGTGTAATAAATGAATATGAAAACTAGTTAATGCATTCAAAAGTGAAATAGGCCCCTATGTATTTATACAATTAATTGTTTTTATTATTACATTTAAACTTAACTGCACTCAGTGAATTGTTGCACGAGGAACAATTTTTGATTGAAAAATAATAAATCAAAAATCTATTGCAGCAACGGTAATAACTAATATGACCTTATTATTATGTGGGTTTTTATTTTCAGTCAACGAGTTAATCTAAAACAAGTACTCCGATTCCATGCCCTGTTGATCGTAGTCCGAATATGCTTCTTCTGTTCACAGTCTCCTATTTTTAGAATAATTATGTAATATGAGCTCACAGCGACAAATTACATAATTATTCAAAAAAATAGGAGACTGTGTCTGTGAACAGAAGAAGCATTCGGACTATGTTGATCATGACAGAATATTGTCCTTTTAATGTTAACGTAGTCATGATTGTTAAGAAGAGATAGGTAGTTTATTAATAAGAAGAATATGTGAGGGTTTTTGGGCAAAAATATAATCCGCAGGTAGAAAATACAAATAACGTTGATTGATTGAATTTATTCGGACAAAAGCCGATGACAAAAATACAAAACACAATTACAAAGATAAGAGAAAACGAGAAAACTTTACCCAAAGGATAACCCAAAAAGCCAATAACACAGGCCTATACAGGCTTATTTCCATTGGGGTCCTTACATCGAAACATAAAAAAATACAAATATACAATTTAACGTACGTTAATGAATGAAACATGTACTGACCTGTCACGATATCTGCCGCACAAGTGAACATCGAAATTATGACAATCGCCGCATCGAACACGTTAAAGTGCTGTGTTCGTATGAAGAAATGCCTCTCACACTCTCGACACGGTGGGAGTGTCTCATCAAGATCATTATTTTCGATACGGACAGGCGACTCACTGCCTGATTCCTTCATATTTTCAACAGGATTTTGAGCCGGAACTTGTTAACGTTATCACATTTGCAACGTTCCCGGCAATGTTTTGAAAAACCCTCGTGCGGTCAATGAGCATGCGCGCAGACAACCGGTGAGTTAAGCATGCTCAGCGATTAAACTGTCGTCCGACGGCTGTTCTATCAGCACCTGATATGAAGTGAAAAATCCATGTACTGATATCACCAGCAAAGAGTTTTCACAGACGTCTTTATAGCCCTTAACACTACAGATCTTATCCCCGGGGAATACAACCCCAGGGAGGCCCCGGGAGTTTTTTTTTACCTCACGGTTACCCAGTTTCACACTGTCCCCACCCGCGTATTCCGGCCCTGGGTCCTTATTCCCCGGGGTTTATAAAACCCCAGGGCAACCGCGCTGTATTTTTTGTCTAACGGAAGTCATGAATGTAGCTAACCGTGCGTGCACGTACTCGTAAACAATCAAAATGGCTACGCATAACATGAACGACGATGCAGCTCAACAAATATGCATGTGTGTTTTAGTTTACGCATATTTGTGTATTTTACAGAGAAAGGGTGCTCATTTGGTACAGCAAGACTAATTTTACCTCGTCCAAAACAATTTCACATTTAACCTAGTACAAAATCATTAGTTTGGGAAATTGATAAATTCTTCAAAAAATATAAAGTGAAAATAATATGTTTTCGTTGATATTAATACAACAAAACTTTATAAATACTTGGATACGAATCTGTAAAAACAAACAGCTTGAACTGAGACCGCGCAATTTATTAAGCGCGCATTTCCTGACCTCGATTGTTTATCTCTCTGACCTTTCACAGTTTGCGTTTACGTTATCTGTTTTCTACGTAAACTGGGGTAAGCACAACCCGCTTTCGTTTCCCACTAGCTGTTGGGATTCTTAAGCCCCCTGGGTTTTACTGCTTACCCCTACTCCAGAGCAGGGGTGGCTATTCCCCGGGGGATGAAAAGGCCGACAGTAATTCCCCGGGGACGCCCCCGGGATTTGACTAGTGTGAAAAGCCCTTTAATTGGGCTGGTTCATAAAACCTAGGGCCTTAACAATAACATTTGTTTTAACACCAAATTGCCAAGTAATTAAGGTTTTTACTGGCTTTTTATCAAATTAATCCAACGGTTAAACAATGGATGTGGTCTTGTTTCGAGAAAAAGCACAAGTTATTGGGAAGTTTTCTGAACTTTTTCAACATAGGCCTTGGCCTAAAACTATGGGCCTATAGCGCGGTAAACAAATAAAAAACAAAAGCACACAGACAGAGAATAAAAAAATCAACGTTAGTATTATAATACGAATAATTTTGCCTACTGTTTCTTCACACAAATCCAAAACTCTGAACCCCCTCCTTTCAAACATTCTGGATCCACCCCTTATAGGATACTTTTAGAAGCAGTTTTGTACACATTGCCATGAGTAAATGGCTTTTATGACGTTTACTGTGGAACTGCCTATGAATAGACTCCAGCCACTGATTAAAACCGTGCAATCGATTTTTCCAAGCCGTGTGGATTATTATTTTTACTGTCATGGCGGCGTAATGCTGACAAGTGATGTGGAGCTAAATTGGAAGAATAACATCAGCATCAATCTGGAATCATGGTTAACATTAAAGGGAGTGTACACCTTTAGTAATGATCTGATTACAATATTACTGAATTATAATCTAAAAACTTACTTGATGTGAAGTTGGTAATGCCAAAACACCTCGAGAAGTTATTCCGTCTGACATGATGTCATTTTCTGAGCCTTTCAAATTGGTTACAAATCTAAAAATAGATAAGAACCATGATCCATGTTCAACATTAACATGAATTCAAACAAATCTGATTTAATTTTCACCATTTTCTCGTTAATGACATAATGCAATGAGCTGAAACTTGTACAGGTTGGTTTCTATCTAGATTCTTATAAAGTATATGGATGCCTTTGTTTAATATTATTATTTTGCGTTAGCACAACGTGAAAAGAAAGATCTTGTTTTCCTTTCTGCCGGCCGGTTACACCTCAAATCAAGCTACGTCCCGTATAGCCTTAGATCTTAATAATAATAATAATAATAATAATGTATAGATTTATATAGCGCACGTATCCACCAACTAAGTGGCGCTCAAGGCGCATTATATTATTATCCCTGCTCATAAGGCTCATAAGGCTCATAAATCATTCCTGAAACCATCTCAGCTCCCTGGGGAGTATACAGCTCAATTGCTGCCATTTCTAGCGCATAGAGAGCAAACCATCTCTGCCTTCACAGGTACCCATTAACCCCTGGGTGGAGAGAAGCAATTATGGTTAAGTGTCTTGCTCAAGGACACAGGTGTCACGGCTGGGGCTCGAACCCACACTCTGCTGCTGGCAACACCAGAACTTGAGTTCAGTGCGCTAGACCGCTCGGCCACGACAATCCACTTTACGTGCATTATACAACACACGGGACCTACGGCTTTACGTCCCATCCGAAGGACGAAGCAATTATGGTTAAGTACCTTGCTCAAGGATACAAGTGTCACGACCGGGGCTCGAACCCACACCCTGCTGCTGGCAACACCAGAACTTGAGTTCGGTGCGCTAGACCGCTCGGCCACGACACTCCACATCTTGAGTATCTTTCGCAGAATCCTTGCTGTCCCAAAGAGTGCCGCCTTCTGTAGTAATTCTACTCTAACAGATGTTCCTATCTCCTTGAGATGTTTCTCCAACGCCTTCGGGATTGTACCCAGTGCTCCCACTACCACAGGAATAACCTTCACCTTGACTTGCCACAGCTTGCGGAGTTCTCTTGCTAAATCCTGATATTTCTGTACCTTCTCATTCTCCTTCGATGCTACTCTACTATCACCCAAGACAACAACATCCGGCCGTCTATGGTCTATAGACTTTATAACATGATCTATCTGGATGTTGAAGTCCCAGAGAATATTTACATGGTCCGTTTCTTCTACCTCACTTCGATTGCACTTTGACACCGCACCGTGCTTCTTACACAAATCCCAGTGGATCACTTTGGCCAACTTCTCGTGTCTGCATTTGTACTCCGTCTGAACAACAATCATAAAAACATTACATGAGAAATGAACACTGTAATTCTATCTAAACGTTTAAATAGACATGACAGGGTATACAAGTTGAACAATGGGTGAAGAAGATGTAAGACTAAGGATTAAGTAAAGGCAAACACTGACAAATCAAGACAAGGTAGACAATAACCAGATTAATGAAGACAACAAACAACCATTCTAAGATGGCCATTATTAATAAAAGTGAACTTCAGTACTGTGACTCAAAAGCCTGTCCAGTCTTAAAATGGAACATGAAGCTAACAATAAAGTTAATAATTCAAATTCATTATAAAGTAATAAATATTAATTTAGATATATGATAAATAAATGTGTATTTTGCATAAAAAATGGAATTCATATAAATAAATCTAGGTATACTTATAAATAACGGATCTGATGGTAAATATCAAGTTGCAAATAAAATTAATATCAAGAAATTTATAGATATAATAGGCCCTAACCAATGTGTACAATTCCTTTAAGTAGTCAAATCAATACATGGGTAAATTGATACCATGGATTTGTTCGTATCTAAGCAACGGGCGGTAAACAAAGAAGCACATAGTCGTTGTGAGTTGATTATTACAAAACCCTCAAAACGATCAAAGCAAGTTCACTGCATGCCACAGACACCAGCACAATTTACAACAAGATTTATTATAAACATTAATAAATTCTAATCTGTATAGTCACTGGGATAGGTCTTCTTTGGAAGGCCTTCTAAATTGGAAAACTGATCAGATTATTTCGTTATCAATCAAGATGTCGGCAGTTGCTGCTTGCAGGAATAATATTCTCGTAATTGTTTTTTTCGTTTTCGTTGATGCTCTGCAAGCCACATGTCCTCTCGGCTGGGTGATGTGGCAAGACTCGTGCTACATCTTGCTGCCTGAGAAAATGGATTGGTTTAAAGCTTCGAAGATTTGTAACCGGCCTGGAAGTGGCCTGGCCATGCCGGAATCGCAAAAAGAACACGAATTTATTTGGCAAGAAATGAATAAGTGGAGGGAAGAAATTGGCACCTTGGCTGCAGACGATTTTGATTTGTGGATTGGTTGTAAGAAGGATGGTAATACAGGACAGTTGGCGTGCCCTGGTAAGGAAGATGGTTCATATTACACCAATTGGGCAGATCGAGCATATGATGCTGTAGACCAAGTTTGTATCAGAATGCGGCAAGTTGACGGCGGTAAATGGGCAGACTTGTATTGTACTTGGGCCATATTCGCCGCTTGTGAGATGCAGCACGACTCTCATCGCGAGTACTGCCTGACAGCCGATGCTGACGGTCGCTTCACACCACAGTGTATGCTCAACCACGAGATCAGGAACCTTACGGTTCAGGGAGTGATTGGGTGTGGTCAGGCGTGCTGGGCGGAGCCTCGATGCCACTCCTTCAATCTCTGGGAGCAGGATAAGATCTGTCAGCTCAACGACGCAACCCAACTCGAGGCTGACGTCACTGATTTCGAGTATGTAGAGGGCTGTTACTCCTTTGACCTGTAAACAAATAAATTGACTAATAACTGCACCAAAGTTATGCTCTTATTTTCTGCGATGGATTGTTTTGAACTTCGTAGATGCCCTACTAGTATGAGTATATGGATCAGTGTAACTTCTAACATTCATGAATAAACATCGTTTAATTTATAGTGTCATATAACTTCTGGATTTAAATAAAAAGATGGCTGACACTGCTCATGTTCTGTTTGATCTGATTACAAACTATTACCTCTACAGGGCATCGAAAACTGTCGATTTCCTCACAATTTTCACATTGATTGAGAGTTCAATTTCATTGTTTTGACTCTGCTAAGTAAATTCAATTTGAGCGTTGGATATCATTTTAAAAGACGCAGAAGCTCACCGCTGCTCCAGTCGTTATTATGTGTCACACATCCTTCAGAATTGTATAATTACGGCTTGAGGTTTCAGGTATTATGCAATGTCTTATGCAGGCTAGCTCAACCCCAACACCATTGCGTCCTTAGAAGAAAGGTACATCATCGGTAACGTTGACAAAACTGATTTTACGTGTATATTTATATTCTATTTTTTGGGAAAAAAATGGAAACATATTTTCACATTTGAGGTTTTTACAACACTACGGTAGTAAACAGAAGGCGGTATTCATCCCCATACTGGACAATGCTGAATTTATAGGACCGAGTCCTAAATTCGCACTAAAATTAATGGCCAATAATTTAATATTTATTAAAAATGACAGAACCTCAGACAAGATTTCAAGGGCAGATTGATGTTACCATTGTAATTCGCCAATTTGGTTATTTTTTAATTTACAATATTATACCTTACCTTGGAATGATTTTACACATTGAAGAAACTCGTCACAAGACTGCCACAAATTCCCCACATTGAAACTAGATGTCAATATTGTTATTCGCAATGCGTTTTTTTTCATAAAAATAATATTGCATGCCGCGTCATCAAGTGTTTTGTGTATCGTGCTCTTTATAATTTGATGGAATCAACTTAAAGATGTCAGGCCTGTCGCTCGTGTTTGGGCAGATTTGACGGGTGATTTGTTTTAAATGTTGAAGTGCTATTTTTCTGGTGTTAAGGAAATTATAAGCTTTTATTTGAGACATTGAACGAAAAAATCCGTCAAGGATTAGTACCAGTAAATTAACAAAAAGGCGTGACCCCGCGTTTTAATCCTCAGTTTGCACATGACCATACAATTTATTGTATGTAACAGTCCAAGGGCGTGGACAGTCTTCCGATCAAGCGCGTTTGAAATATTGCTTTTATTTACAGTTTCCGACATCCGAATTTCATAATTGTTTTTTCTTTGTTTAACAATGATATTATCTATGTGTTTAAAATTCATTCGCTGTATAAATTCTATTTTGTGGGTCGTCTTAGCCAAACACGGGCGGTATATCTTTGAGGTCCCTACATGAAACTTACTGGGTGTAAAGAAGATGGTTTCACACATCCCTTGAAATGTTTGTCTAAGGTTCTATCATTGTTTTAGTAAAACAAATTCCTCTCTGAATGAACAAAAAATTACGTTATTACGAATGAAAACAAAATATTTATTAAAACTAATTTTGTTAGATTCAAAATCAAACAAAAATTTCACAAACTATTTGCATGGAAAAACAAAATATCGGGATGGATAAACAAATAATAAATTTATTTGATTTGGTTTGAATTGAATCTAATCGAAAATTCTAGGTATAAAAGGGAAGTTGAATTTAATTTAATTTAAATCAAATTGATATTTAGCATTATTTATATTAAATGTTTAACTTTTATTAGCTTGGTTAGTATATTACAGTGTTTAGCCCTGCCTTATCACAGCATGAATATTACACAATATTCATTGGGAGATGCAGGGCACCATGATTGCAATCGTGATATTTTGTGGACTAGTAATTAACATGATCTTCTTTAAGTTTCTTAATGAAATAATTATAGCAAACTTTAAGACAAACATCCTCTCTATAGTACAGACAAACAATAATTTGCTGCATATGCATAAATTATGCGTTGCGAACATAACCAATTATTTAACAACCCAGTTCAATGAATGTTAAAAGTTATCTTAAAAGATTTAACTTGTAATGAAAACAAAATATTTAAAAAAATCAAACAAAAAGTTGAAAAATTATTGCATGATTAAAGCAAATAATGGATTTTACTTAAATTGAATTTGAACTGAATTGAATCGAAAATTTGAAATGCCATTAGAATAGAATTGAATCTAAAAAATGTAGGTTTATATAGTTAAGTTAAATCTCGAAATATATTTTAGAGTTTAAAAGTAACTGTCTAAAAGATCGTGTGCCTTTAATTGTAAGAAATATTTATATAAAATGTTTAACTTTATTAGCTTTGTTAAGTAGTTCACAGTATTTAGCCCTGTGTTATTTAAGTGCGGGGCGGGGGGGGGGGGCGCCCCTGCTCCATTTGCTACGCCAATGGCCAAAATGAAAGCTACCTTTCTGATAAAAAGATGAAAATGTACAAACAATTTCAGACCTGGCTAAAATACTACTAGACATGATCATGTTGTACAGCAGTCATACAATACCGATAACTAGAGCACATTTGGGCGATATTTGATAACAAATTTTGAGAAATGATTCACTGAATGTTTGTAACATGACTTTCTATCAAGTAAAGTAATGTAACAGTGTTTGTTCACCATTTAAAACAAATCAAAATGTGTAATGGTGAACATGTTGTGTACATAATTTCATACTAGTTTTAATTCACAATTAATTAATCTTTTCAGATAATATTTCTTGATCAACTAGCGTGCTTAGTTTTGCTCGTAAGTTATACTTTTTGGGAATTCCTTCGCTAAAAACAAAAATATGTTTCACCTGAATTCGTCAGTTGTTAAAGGGAAGTTACAACACTGGAAATTGCTTAATTCCTATACCAAATTATTATATGAAAGCTAACATGATGTGAAGTTGGTAAAGGTACCAATCAATCTGAACAATTAGTTAATGTGAAGTGCTGTCATTTCAGAGACAACATGACCAAATATGCACATTCTGTGTTTTCATGTAATGTGTTTTCAGTAATAATTGTGGATGCCTTTTCTCACTTGTCTCATGACTTAGACTCCGTATTGAGTTGAAACTTTCACATGTTGGTTATATAATGTATTTATTGGTTCGAAGAGAGTAAGATACGATTAGAAGCAGTTTTGGCAACACTATACGATGTTGAACCTAAAAACTCCAACCATCTGAACCCCTGTATGACACATGCGTTCCAGCCATTAAAACCGAGCAATCTATGCATTTATAGACATATAATCAATGTGCACAATTCCTTTTTAATTTAAGAAGTCAAATCAATGATGCGTATATTATGACACCCTGGAGGTTTCGTCTCTAAGCAACGGGCAGTATTGAATAAACAAATCGTTGGTGTGTTTTGATTATTCCAAAACCGTTACAACGACCAAAAACAAGTTCACTGCGTAACTCAGACATCAGCGCGACAAGTCGAATGTATAACTGAACACTATTGAGACAATATTTGATACCATTATTACATTCTGAGTCTATAACGCATAAATTATACAACACAGTTCAATGAATTTTAAAAGTTATCCGTATAAATTAGGATATATATTGAGATTTAAATTATAATATAAACTAAATTTTATATCGTTTGAATAAAAATCAAACCAAAAGTTTAAAACTATTGCATGAATAAAGCAGTAATGGAATTTACTTAAATTGAATTTGAATTGAATTTATTCGAAAATTTTAAGTTCAAAAGGGAAATTGAAATAAGCTGAATTTGAAATACCATTACAATCGAATTGAATCGAAAATATATAGGTTTACAGGAGAAGTTAAATCTCGAAATATATTTTAGAGTTTAAAAGTAACTGTCTAAAAGATCATGTGCCTTTAATTGTAAGAAATATTTATATAAAATGTTTAACTTTATTAGCTTTGTTAAGTAGTTCACAGTATTTAGCCCTGTGTCACCAACAAGTTTGTGAATTTAAGTGGGGGGGGGGGTCTGCTCCATTTGCTACGCCAATGGCCAAAATGAAAGCTACCTTTCTGATAAAAAGATGAAAATGTACAAACAATTTCAGACCTGGCTAAAATACTACTAGACATGATCATGAGTGTGCGATATATTTAACTATTGCAGAGCCTGAAATAATGGTCAAAATTTGCCGGACAAAATGTCCGGCCAAATTAAATTTGATCGGACTTATTTTTTGATTCATTTTGACTCCCTCCGTTGGGTAAATCCCGCCATTGCAGTATAATAATTCTTTATGTTAAACACTAACATTGCTTTTTAATTTGTGTAATAGTATACTAGATCATTTCGTAGACTCACCTTTTGACAGATCAAAAATTTGACAGCCACGCTGCCATCTTGTTTCCTGAGCCCGCATTCTTTGCGGTATGCTGATCTCAGACCCGGTCTTATTGAAGAAAACTGATCGCACTGTTTTTAAGAATTTAAATAGACATTTGATTTTGCTGAGCCGCCCTTCGGTCGCTCGACCTTTCGCTTTGCGTGTGGGTTCTTTTAAGTGAAAAAGAAAAAGAAGTCGACCTGTGGCAAGTCTACAAGTAAATTTGTCTGGACAAAATTTCCGACCAATTGAACGTTTGGTCGGAAAAACTTTAATTTGGTCGGAAATCGTCCGATCGTCCGATGTCTGCTATTGTAACTAAAATATAGGAAGACAATTTGACAAATTAGACAATATTGTGTCGGCTTTTAACAGCTACAATAAGAACATGAATTTAAATTGACATTTGACGGTTCATTTGGTGGAGGACCCCTTCATGTGGGGCCCGGGGCCTGTGCCCCAAGTGCCCCTAGGTTAATCCGGCCCTGGTCTCTTTGGAGGTCTGGTGAACCTTATGCAGATTGTCTGGCACTCCTTATGCAGAGGAAAATTTGTCTGGTAGGGGCCATTCTGTACTCTGTGAGATGTACATGTTCATTTAAACTTACTTTCATGTGGTACTTTTAATAGCCCAATATAGTGTACACAGGGTAAACTTTTTGGGGGTGTCTGGCGGGCCTTATGCAGCAGACAATTTGTCTGGCAATGGATATTTTATACTTAGTAGAGTGTAATTGTTCATTAGGTGTTCGAACGCGCAGCGCGAACACCTATTGTTTTTGTACTGTTTTTTTTTTTTTTTACTTCTTCTCAGTGGCTACTGTCCGGCAACAAAGGCATCCTTGCTGAGCATTTACAGCCTTCAAACTTAACACATAAACAGAACATATCAGGCAGACGAAACCGTTTGCTGTGACGTCATGATTACGTCATCAGGTGTCGAATTACGCTAAATCAAAGTTTAATATTTCAAAAATTCATATCTCATGAACCACAAAAGATATTTTCACAATCTTTGCATCATCTGAAAGATGTTGAATTATGTGATTTTTCGTTTTTAGACGTAACCCCAATCTGACCTCTCCTTCCGGTCGAAACCGGAAGTTGAAAATTTCAAAATTTCAAAAAATCATATCTCATGAACCATAGAAGATATTTTCACAATCTTTTTATTATCTTAAAGATCTTGAACTATGTCACATTTCGTTTTCAGACGTGACCCCAATCTGACCTTTCCTTCCGGTCGAAACCGGAAGGTTAAGTGAAACAATACGCTGAATTACTATTCCCTGTATGTACGAATAGACATATTGCGCGTGCACAGAATACGTACACACAGCAATATACGGAGTTTAATATTGGCCTACAACGTAAAGGCCTTGTCACACGGCGGGGCAATTTTCGGGCAATTTTCAGGCAATAAAAGTTGCTGGCAATGAGATTGCTCGGAGATTGCCCTGTGTGGCATTTCATGCAATCCAGTGGCAATGAGTAGACTATACTAGCTGGCTTTCTACTTTGAGGCAATCTGTCGAGGCAATCTCCAATCACATTGCGTATCAGTGATCACGTGACATTTTATCACAAGCAAAACATTTTCAGCGGCGGCCATTTAATTCTCGTTTACATGAAAAAATACTGAGGAATTTTGCCATTCTTATTAACTCCAAAGCAAAATACAAGAAAATAAAATGGGTTACCGAGAAAGAGGAAAATATAATTGCATTATTAAGAGGTAAGTAGACATTATTTAGAGGTTTATTGGCCTAGAATGTGCGTTTGTAAAGTAGGCCTATCGTAGACATAATTATTGCATGCACAATCCAATGGAGGTTCGTGACGGACGAAACTGTTGTACTGCATCTATTTCGTAAAAACTATACTGAGTCTACTCTTCGCTGTTTTGCAGTGTACCTACATGATTTTAAGTTTGCATTTTAACTAAGGATAATGACTGAGCATGGATAGATTATTGTCCAGAAAAAAGTTTAAAAACTGTGCCATGCAGTCCAAGTCAAAAGAGCATCGTAACTCGCCTACATATATGTACAGTACATATACATGTATGCAAATCCATGTAACTATATACATGTTCGTGTGTTGTTGTCTCTTCTGCAATTCTGCATGTTCTTCGTGTCAGCGAAATATATCCCTAACTCAACCTAAAGAGATGCTTTTACTTGATTAGTCTGCTAGTTGTAGCCACAAAATTGTCATAGGGGCACCTGTTTTTCTGAGCTAGGTTACATTTGTTGTTTTGTTATTATTAAGCATAAAAAGTCTGTCCCTCTATGCTTTAAAGAAAGGTCAGGTCTTATAACATAAAAAAAAGATGAAGAGCCTGCATAAAAAAAGAAAACTAATAAATGAAGAAAAAGCTGCAGAGGGATGAGTTAATATGAGTTTTAATTGGAAAATAAACATGCAGGTGTGTTGGTGGACAACATGTGTACACCAATTATAGAGGGCATTCTCTTACTGGAGTAATACATGTTGGCCTTTCCCCATTCAGAATTTATTTTTTCACAGAATCATTTGAACATTTATTTATATTTTGTATTTTAGCTCTCCAGTATGCCGAGTAATTGGAATTAGATGCAATGGCTGGCATCAGTGAGAATCAGTTCAACAGCCTAGAAAGCATCTAAAACACAAGCCCCAAGGTAACCAATAAATCTGTGGTACAATTATTGTAAATGTGTGTGTGTGTGTGTGTGTGTGTGTGTGTGTGTTGTGTTTTTTCTGTGTGTTTTGTTTGTTTGTTTATTTTTTTAAAACCTTGTACGCGTTACCAGTACAAATTACCCATGGCTGTCCTTTCAGTGCAATTTTGAAGCCAATCAGACACATCTTTTACAGGCTCATTGATGAAGCTCCAATAATTTGTGTTAAATGCCAGATGACGAAATAGTCTAATCGTTAAGTTGCCAGACTTCGGTATTATCGATCCGGGTTCAAATCCCAGCGGTGCCATGACGCTTTTTCTTTTTCATTTAAAATGGTTATGCAACCACTTAAGTAGTTTAAAATTGAACTCAAAGTAACGAAAGGTATTGGTGGCGCAACCCGCTGGTGTTGGGTTTGGTGCAGGAGTCCCAGGTTCGAATCCCAGGGACGGCACTATTTTGTTATTAAATGATTACGCACTCACGATTCATTTAAGTAGTATTAAATTCAACTCCAAATACCAACAGGATAAATGGCGCAAGCCGTTAGTCCACTGGGCTGTCAATTGCGGCAGTTCCAGGCTGGTACGTCCGGGTTCGAATCCTGCTCCTGACACATAGAGACATGGCAGCTGCTGGCTGCTGGCTGCTGGCTGCTGGCTGCTGGCTGCGGCACTGGCTTGGGGACCGCCATGTCTCTCCCCCGAAGGTTTGAGCGTGGAGGAAATGTACGGACGGGAGGGAATAAGGAGGGACCGGGAGGGTAGCGACCTCCCAGAAGGGTGCTATGGTGATCATCATGCCGGGGTGTCTCGGACTTTGAGTCATCCGAATACCTGGTCGACACTCTGACTAACTCTCCGCACTTTTTTACAATAATTATTATAATTTTTTTTTTTTTTTTTTCAGATACAAACATTCTGTTGCGTCTCTATTGTGTCTCTCCAACAAGTAGGAGGCATTTTAAAAAACAAATCCATTTTTAGGCCAAATTTGGCAAAAACCACGTTTTTTTCTTTCACCTCGAAAAAAGGTTGTCTGCAATTCTCTTCTAAATTACACAAAATCAACCACTCGGTCTGCAGAATAAAGCCAGTTATAGTTATAGTCTATTTGGGCCAATTTTTGATTTCACTATTTCACTCAAATTGTTCATAAAATTTGGTCTAAAAGTTGGTAAGATAGGCCACTCAAATTACCACAAATGTGTTCTAGGCACTCTGTTACGTCTCTCCAGCAAGTATTAATCATTTTGAAAAAATGTCATTTTTAGGTAAATTTGGAAAAACGACAGGGGTACCTTGTCGTTTTTTCACCTCGAAAAAAATGTCTCCGATTCGCTTCAAAATTACACAGAATGAACCAATGTGTCTGCAGAATACAGCCACCGAGTTACAGCCTGTTTGGACAAGTTTAAAATTTTGAAATTTTACCAATATTATTTCATAAAATATTGATTTTCTTAAAAAGTTGGAAAGATAGGCCACTCAAATTACCACAAATGTGTTCTAGGCACTCTGTTACGTCTCTCCAGCAAGTATTAATCATTTTGAAAAAATGTAATTTTTAGGCCAAATTTGGAAAAAACGACAAGGGGTACCCTTGTCGTTTTTTTTCACCTGGCAAAAAAAAATGTCTCCGATTGGCTTCAAAATTACACAGAATGAACCAATGTGTCTGCAGAATACAGCCACCGAGTTACAGTCTGTTTGGACAAGTTAAAATTTTTGAAATGTTACCTATATTATTTCATAAAATATTGATTTTCTTAAAAAGTTGGAAAGATAGGCCACTCAAATTGCCACAAATGTGTTGTAGGCACTCTGTTACGTCTCTCCAGCAAGTATTAATCATTTTGAAAAAATGTCATTTTTAGGCCAAATTTGGAAAAAACGACAAGGGGTACCCCTTGTCGTTTTTTTCACCTCGAAAAAAAAAATATCTCCGATTCGCTTCAAAATTACACAGAATGAACCAATGTGTACATATTACAATAAATGTGTTATTTGAGGGTTTATTTACAATCAGGAAAACCACCAGTTCCAAAAGTGCCGTGAATTTTTTGCCAAAAATAATGATGGTTGAAATGTATTTAAGCCAATCTGCCTAATTAAGTACACAAAAGAGTTTGACAAAGTCTTATTATTATCCCAGTTAAATTTAACACAGTTAACAGACATTTCTTAAAGATTATCCTGAAATGTACATGTTAATGAATAGTTATGGTAACCCCATTGCATTGAATACTGGTTTTGTGTTACACAATGCTTTGTTACAACTACATGTATGGGCATTGTTCATTGAGAGTTTCATATAAAAGGATCACAGTCATTATGAGGGATTTCATTTGTATAATACTTGTATATTTCTTTTATTAATGTTTGTTTTTTCTTAAGCAACATATTCTTGTATTTATTTAAATTCTAGTTAGTTGAAATTTGATGTTATTTCTGTTAGTAGGGTGTGGGTTGTATTCAATAAGCAAACATTGTTTTTCACCCTAACCCTAACCCTAACCCTAACCTAACTAACCCTAACCTAACCCTAACTTCTTCTTTAACCCTAACCCTAACCCTAATCAGGGTCGTAAATTCGCGACCTCGGCAACTGCCACTTTTACGGTTATGGTTAGGGTTAGGGTTAGGGTTATGGTTAGGGTTAGGGCCACCTTGGAAAGCAGTGTTACTCACTGAATGGTGCTACCCTGAATAAAGAAAGCTTAAATAAATAAATTATGTAGCCATTTTGGATGCTTAATTTTGATATTCAAAATGGGAAATGTGTTGACTTTTACAACAAATGTAAAAAGAAAGAGTTAAAATGGCTGCCCCCATCAGCCAATGGTAGGGCAAGATAAGACGATGTTATGTTTGATGATCGGTTGATGGTTGGCATAGCTCATGATTTTACATTGTTTCATAAATTCACAATGTTTAAAAAGCAACATTTTGCTTGCACTTTTTGTTGAAGTACTAGTTCCTTCAGGATTCAAAGAAAATTATTTCATAAAAAGTTAAAGATGACTAAACTACTAACAATTTAATATATAATCAGTTTACCTCACAGCATGTGTCAATCATATATTCTAATTATTCATTTAATTATATTTGTAAATAGACATGTTTATGAAAAACAAATTCTTATTCAGTATTAAAGGTAATTATACATATAACATTGATTGAAAGTTCCCCTTTCTTTAAAAACAACTGTTACTTAGCAGTTGATTCAAATGAAGATTAAATCCTTCTCTGTTTACTTCAGTGATAAAGTAGGTTTGCTTTTGAATTCAGATGACTGGAAGATTGAGCCATATCCAAGACAAAGATAATCTAACAACATATAACTTCATACTAGTGACGAAACATATGGTTGTGTAAAATGTTATTGATTGATTTCAAAATGTATCAGATATTTATGAATAATTCATTTGTATTCATAGCTTATGAATAATTAATATATATTAATGGTTATGGATAATTCATTTGTATCTGTTACTCGTGAATTTGTATTTAAAATACTTCATTTATTATGAATTAAGTTACACAAATGAATTTAAAAACAACTGAATTATTCTCAAATACTTTGGAAGAAGTCAACATTGAATGATTGTTTCTTAAATCAATTATTCAAATATTATCCCTCCTGTCTATATATAATTCTGCCTTGAGATACTTTGTGCTTCATTCAGCTTTGTAAATGTTCGCAAAAGCTGCACAATTGTAAAAGATGCGAAGAACAGAATGTTACATTTTGATCCTAAATTGGAATTTGTATTTGTTCTGCTTTTTAGCAAGGGTTAATGAATACATGTATACATCAGATTACACACAAAGTCACACATACAGCACATTCCACGCATAAAGTGTACAGACTTTACATGTCTGCATTATTTCTTATAATAAAGCCTTTGATGAATTGAAATGTACTGATTTTTTAACACATTGTAAAAATAAATATAATGTTTACTTGAATTACATTTTAAGTGTTGAATGTTAAAACAAATTTGTGGTAAATTGTTTCATTGTAGTATTGAAGTTAAGCTACGACTAGATTTGTTTTCACAGAGCGACATCGTGGCTCAATCATATTGAGGCTCAACAATAGACTGGTGCTTTTCAAAATTAAATGTGGTGGGTGGTGATTTGATGTTATGGAACCAGACAAACAGATTCAGTTTGCTACAAGTAAAGTTAAAGATGTAGACAAGCAATGGTAGACTTTGGGGTCACTAGAGGGCAGCAGACCGGTCCTTTTTCTACTGTTTATATAATTCTGGCGCATGTGTGAAATATCAAGAACAATGGAATAGTTTCTGCTGCCACCAAGTGTTTAAAGTCTCGCATTGCTCCAGAGTGCATTCATTTGCTAACAATTGACCTTTGTATTTTCAGAGGTCACCTGTGTGCTTCTCAGAGGTCACTTAATCAAAATAATAAGCTGAAACATCGGTTCTGTGTGTTTGTTTTCAACCAATGCTACAAAACTTGATTTCAGGAATGTCCCATCCTAACTAAAATACCGAGTCGATGCCAAGATCAAGATGCCCCATCCTAACTAAAATACCTAGTCGATGCCAAGATCAAGATGCCCCATCCTAACTAAAATACCTAGTCGATGCCAACATCAAGATGCCCCATCCTAACTAAAATACCTAGTCGATGCCAACATCAAGATGACTGCATTAAACCATCCTCTTTTTTTTTAAAGCCAACTCTTTCCTAAAAAAAAAAAAAAATATATATATATACACTCACTGGCCATAAGTATTGCAACATTAAAATTCACACCAAAGTTCAGTTTGGAGAACTGTGTTACAATAATTTATTTTATTTTATTTACACTACTTAACACTTTTTGAAATTGCCTTTGTTTTGAAGTCAATGTTCTTTTTTACTGTTCTTGCTATGTAATACACGATCGATGAAATCGGATTAAATGATTATCTCACCTGTTACTGTAAAGTGCTATTTTGAGCATGTTGCAATACTTTTGGCCAGTGAGTGTATTAAATATATCAGCACATTATTTCACATTGTGAATTTAAGTAAGGCACTATATTTCAAACATTATCCATTGTCAAATTTCATTGATGTCAGGATGTCAGACCCATACAAAATGCAATAAACTGTACATCTAAATATACACACTCTTGCCTCCCATGAAACCCATGATACTATAACAGAGGCTGCTTCAAATGAAAACAAGTGTGACATGGTCTACTGAACAAAACCAAATCCTGTGTGAGCACTCACTCACAAGATTAATTTCCCTTTCCCCCTTATTTTACCAACTGAATTTCTGACAACTTTTCTGACAAGTTTAAGTCCAACAACAAAGGGAACAAAAGAGGGGAACAATAGGGTGTCCTCGGTTTACACCATATACAAGACTGTGTGTGTGTGGGTGTGTTCGAGCACTGGCCGCGTTATGGGGACAGAGAACAAAAGAGGGATCCGGAATTACTTAGCTGTGGGGACATTTTGTGTGTCCCCACAACGTTTTTAATCCCCAAAATCCTTTGTATTTTGTCCCCACAACGCCCCGTGCGGGAATGTGTGTGTGTGTGTGTGTGTGTGGATGATTGCATTCCTCCTGACTGCCCTATGATCCACTCACATGACCCCACCAACCTACATTGAAGATTGTGATTTGTATTTTCAAAAAGCAATTCTTTTTAAACTTTATCCACAATGTTGTATTCTTTCCCAGTGAAAACAGGTCAACTCGTACTATTACCAACTCATACTCATTTTGGTCAACTCGACCCGTAAAAATATTTATTACTGAATATTTACTGGCATGTGTACGGGTTGACATCCGGTTAATTTAGCTACACTATAGTGTCTATAGTTCCTCATAATACTAGTAGTGCTTATGTCTTGTGTGGTGATGGATGCATTGCAGTTTACTTGATACTAGCACTTAATTTTCTCACTAAAGTAGTCCAGAAACAAATATCAGCACATTTATTGAGATAATGAAACAGTCACATCATGGAGGAAGGAAGACGTCACATGTAACTTTCTATTCCATTGTAAAACCTAACTTAAAGGCATTGTTCTGAAGGATCATTTTTCTAAAGTTGCATAAGTTTTCTGAAGTTACATCAATCCATCATCCTGATAATAACATATGAGGGCATTCTAAGTTATGTGTGTTTTAGCATGACCCATTATTCTTCGTCCCTCTTTGAAAACATTTAATATTGTTTTACATGATTAGTTTATATTTCAGATCATCGGTATCCATTTGTGCTACTGCTACAAGGTGCGTCAGAGTCTGTGTAACTTTGTGATCCAATGGCCAGCATTTGAAGTTTATCCATTCATCAAAGGAGTTAATGTATGATTCAAATTATTTTATATGGACTTATCCTATCTGTGGCAGTCTTTACCCTCAAGAGAATTGATTTTTTGGACCTCAAGACATATCTAGGTCTTTCTAGGAATTTCTTTAACATGTTAGAACAAAATTAGTACTGAGGAATTCTTATTATATTTTTGACTGGACCCAAACATCCTCACAAAATGTAGTTATTAAGCAATATCTGTTGGTGATCTAGTAAAATGTATATTGCCGACAGTGAATCCCTGGCAGTTGGGCCATATAAACATAGTAAACATAACCCTCAATCTTCATTGCATGGGTGTGTCAGCCTTGGAATACCTTTTGCCAGATCACCCAATTAAAGAACTAGTATAAGGGGCCCCCTTATACTTGTATTGCTTGTTTGCCCCTCCCCTTCCCTAGTTCTTGGATTCTATAGTGCTGCAATGATAGACCAAATAATTTTAGAAAACAAATGTGTTGGTTCATCACCAGTGGCAGTGCATGCCATCACTAAGAACTTGGGGGGAGGGGGAAGGCATTTTATTCCAAAATTACCGATTCCAATGACAACCCCTGAATGTCACCCATTCTGAACTCACTAAATCGTACATACAGAGTGTACATTTATTTTAAATGCAGATTGATTCTCTTTTCTTGTCAACAAAGGATCATGGTTGGGTTCATTTACACTGAAGTCATTTCACTTGTTACATGTGTAAGACCATGTACACTCATTTCTAGATTGGTTACAAGTATAGGTTATAAACAGGTCAACAAAGTGGTTTCAATTGATTGTTGGGGAGAGAAGTGTGTAACCACAAAAGTCAAGTCATGAAACCCAACAGACAGTTAAAATAAATATGTATTTCATTGTTTTATTAGCAATTTACAAGCACCCATACAACTCTGATTATTTCAATGTCTAACAATTTATGTACAAAATGGCATCTGATCTTTAGGTTGTAATTCTGTAGTATGGATGCAGCTACAGACATTTTGCCAATCTTGTGTACAACCTTGAAAATGTAAAAATCAATGTAGAATTTGTTTTCAAATTTTATACATTATTTTTTAATTATTTGCAGTATAGGTGAAAACAAAGACAGTTTATAAGCATGTCACAATAAGGAGATGCTTGATTACAGTGTCACTATCATTGTCAATTTATCATTATATTTTTGTTATAAACTTAACCTGAAAGTGAAGTATATTATAAATAAAGATTAAATTTATTTTTGTACAAGACTTAATACCAAGAGATAAATACCAATGTTGGCTTCATTTAAATCTAAAATTGAAAGGTTTTTCCATAAACAAAGTGAAAAGGGCAACCAATTATCAGATTTGATCCAGTGGATATAATTAGGTGTTCGAGCGCGTAGCGCGAACACCTATTGTTTTGTACTGTTTTTTAGGTGTTCGAGAGCGCAGCGCGAACACCTATTGTTTTTGTACTGTTTTTTTAAATTTTTTTTTTTACTTCTCCTTCTCAGTGGCGCTTGTCCGGTAACAAAGGCATCCTTGCTAAGCATATACAGCCTTCAAACTTAACACATAAACAGAACATATCAGGCAGACGAAACCGTTTTCTGTGACGTCATGATTACTTCAGCAGGTGTCGAATTACGCTAAATCAAAGTTAATATTTCAAAAAATCATATCTCATGAACCACAAAATATATTTTCACAATCTTTGCATCATCTGAAAGATCTTGAATTATGTAATTTTTCGTTTTTAGACGTGATCCCAATCTGACCTTTCCTTCCGGTCAAAACCGGAAGTTGAAAATTTCAAAAAATTATATCTCATGAACCATAGAAGATATTTTCACAATCTTTTTATCATCTTAAAGATCTTGAACTACAGGGTGTATCAAAAAAAATGTCCCACTATGAAAAATTGCCCTGAAATTTATATTCTATAATTTTTTGAAAAATCTTTTACATAGGTTGATAGACAATGGTTCAGTGCTTTTTTTGTGCAATTGCACATACTCATCATGTCACGCATGATTGAGCACAGGCTAATTACGTAAATTGCGACACATCTGTTTTGCGCGAAAAAGTGCTGGGTTGAAAACAGGATCTGAGACCATGACAAACAACGTTAGGTATGCCCTTTGTTTATCACAAATTGCCATTACTTTTGAATTAACCCTTTCACACTTTCAGTCCTCAACTTGTCCACCATTTCTTTCCTGGCAGATTTGGGCCCTCCTCAGCATATCGTACACTGCACGCCGGATCAAAGCTCTGTCCCTTCTGAGAACATTGACTTCTGCCGTTATGCGTTCCTCAATGTCATCCAGGTCCCTAGGTGGAGTAACGTACACTTTTGACTTAAGATGACCCCACAAGAAAAAGTCAAGAGGGCTGAAGTCCGGTGACCTCGGGGGCCATCCACGTTACGGTGTAGGGCAATCACTCGTTCTCCGAACAGTTCTGTAAGGCAGTCTGTTACAGTCCTCCGTCTGTGGGGTGGGGCACCATCCTGTGCCCACCACGCTCTCTGAAATCGGCCATTTCTGTTGCGACGATAACGGGGCAGTTGGTCAATGACAGGAACAATGTTCTCGTTAAGCATCTGCAGATAATGCTCACCGTTAATGTTATGGCGGAAGAAAAAAGGGCCGATAATTGAGCCATTGCCTCCCAAACCTATCCACACAGTCAGCTTGTGTCTGTCGTCACGACGTTGATACTGGAAATCAAGGGGAGCGTGTCCACGAGGGCAGTACTCTCGGATATTGTGAGTGTTAACTGATGCATTGAGGGCAAAGCCTGATTCATCCCCGATGATAAGATTGTCCAAGAATCGTGGGGGTTGTGCAAGGAGCCATCTGCAGAAGCGCAGTCGTCGCTGTTGATCCCCAGGTAGAAGTTCGTGACGCTTAATCATCTGATAGGGATGAAAGTGAAGGTCAACACGAGTTATCCTGTTGAAAGTGGCTGATGGCATCCCAAGACCATTGCGTCGGCTGCTGATTGTCTGAGCTCTTCCTTCTCCTGCCTGTTGCTGCTCAACGAGACGATTTCGGACAGCTTCGATATTCGCGACAGATCTGCCAGTTCGTCGACGTCCAGATCTTCCCTTATTCAGATTATGACTTGTTCCCGTCGTTCGGTACTTCTGTGCGTTTCTGGAAACTGTTTTCCTCGATGGGCATCGCACATTTGGGAATTCCTGACGGAAACTCCGGAGGACTTCCCCAACACTGTTGGTACGATGGTATTCTGTTACCATGAAAGATCGCTGTTCAGGGGTGTACTGTGGCCTAACCATCCTTGGGAGTTTGCTTTCAATGCAGAAGTGAGGGAACTGTGCACCCAGGGCCCACAAATTTATCCCATTTGCTTGTAATCCATTATGTAATTAATGATGTAACAACTGAACACAGGTCCGTACATTTCAGTTGAACTGAAATGTGTCAATGGATGTGCCGTGTTTAAGAAAGTGCAAACACCTGGTGTTGCACCATTCTGGGGACATCCATTCATTGTTTACATAACATGACATAAGAGAACTGAGTGCACTTTCCCTGTCATCTTGGCACGTCTCCCAACCTCAATGACTTGGATTAACCCTTAGAAGGCAGATAACAGGCAAGTAGCAAGTAAATGCTTACGACAGCAAAGAAATGGTAGCCACCTGGAGAGCAAAGGGTTAAGGCAATTTCCTGAACATTTTGAGGACAAGGGCATACCTAACGTTGCTTCTCATGGTCTCAGATCCTGTTTTCATCCCAGCACTTTTTCGCGCAAAACAGATGTATCGCAATTTACGTAATTAGCCTGTGCTCAATCATGCGTGACATGATGAGTATGTGCAATTGCACAAAAAAAGCACTGAACCATTGTCTATCAACCTATGTAAAAGATTTTTCAAAAAATTATAGAATATAAATTTCAGGGCAATGTTTCATAGTGGGACATTTTTTTTGATACACCCTGTATGTCACATTTCGTACACAGACATGATCCAATCAGACTTCTCTTTCCGGTCGAAACCGGATATGGTATATGCCTTCAGTGGACGAAATTACTATTAACATGTGACCTTTTTAAAAATATGACTGATGACGTCATCACCTATCATTGCCCTTTTGTGGCAACATAATCTCAAAAGTCATAGGAAATTTGAATATGACTTCTGCGAATAAAGTGATAGTGACATCTTATATTCTCAAAAAATGTTTGATAACATCATCAAAGTTCAGAGCGCCCCCTAGTGGCATTTTTTTTAAATTGAACCAAAGCAAGTACTAACGTTATTTTTTCATGATCATGAGGAAGTTTCATTGTGTCATATAATTATATGACCTTCAAATCACCTGTTCTGACCTTTACTTCCGGTCCAAACAATTAGACCAAAGTCAACACATTCTAATGCAAAATTGATATATTTTTTGAATATGAAATTGATATTGAAATAATAAAATATGATACACCTTTGCAAAATATGATATTGACATCATCGTTGATAATTTGATTGAACCGGAAGTTGACTCGAACACCGTGTGTTTGTTCAAACAAACACTTAAGCTCTAGTTTTATCTTGGTTTCATGTGGTACCTCCTATGTTTGATCCAGCCCATTATTGGGTCCCTTTTTGGGGGCCCCAGGGGCCACACGCAGCAGGGGGTCCCCGGCAGACATCCATATCTGAATATGTTAGGTTACACAATAAATGTTCCTGTACTCGGATATTGGTACCTTGTTCGTTTGACCAAAATGCTCTGGGCTGCCGGTCTATATGTTTCACCTGAATTTGTTTGCTTAAAGGGAAGGTACAGCACTGGAAATTGCTTAATAATTATTGCTATACCAAATTATTATATGAAAGCTAACATGATGTGAAGTTGGTAAAGATACCAATCAATCTGAACAATTAGTTAATGTCAAGTGCTCTCATTTCAGAGACAACATGACCAAATATGCACATTCTGTGTTTTCATGTAATGTGTTTTCAGTAATAATGGAGAATGCCTTTTCTCACTTGTCTCATGACTTAGACTCCGTATCGAGTTGAAACTTTCACATGTTGGTTATATAATATAATGTATTTATTGGTTCGAAGAGAGTAAGATACGATTAGAAGCAGTTTTGGCAACATTATACGATGCTGAACCTTCCTTTTAAAATAACATTCGTTTGAAACAAGTAATTGAACCAGTGACGGCTAATTCTTGAATATGATTTGGGGGCGTTAAATTTGTTTTCTTAAATTTCTTTGGGGTTTTATTTTCGTAAAATCAAACCTAACACTAAAACACGCTAGAAATGATTTATATGCATGATGATTTCGAAGATCTTAAATTGTTTTAAATATTCTGATGTAATAGAAAATACAATTTAATAATGTAATAATTTGTTAACTCTTATTATTGGGGGTATTGTTACACCCGTCCCTATCATACACATTGAGGGACATTCCCCATCCGTCCTCAACACCCTGTATCGCTTCTCATGTACAATGATACATATTTTTTTAGTGAGGGCACATT
>CM055828.1:20740024-20781712 GCA_029582265.1 Zoroaster sp. YZ-2022 | reverse complement strand
TAGTTTCCCTTTTTTTTTAAAATATTATCAAACATTTTATTTGGTCGGGACACAGGCTTTATGACCAAATTAATTTGTCCGAAGTGCTTTTTATCTTAGAGAGAGAGAAAATAATTATGTAAAAATACAAGACGTTACCAGATATAACTTTGTGAAACACGAGGGGAGTCTTAACAAAATCAAGTCAAATATCAACAACACAATTTACCTGAATATATGTGCATGTATATCACTGCATTTGAGTTGCGATACACAAAATTAAGTTCATGGGAATAAGCTGCATGTTATATGGGCGGCCAAAGGGCAACATTTAAAAAAGTAAAACAAATACATGAAGAAGCCTACATACAAAAGACAAAAACGAAAATCAAAGAACGAATTAATTATAAAAAGATAGACAACGTCAAAATAAATAAAGGGCAAAAACAGCAATAAAACAAATTTATCAAAAGAATGACAAACTCAAACAAAGGACAAAACCCATCAGTATGCAAGCCACCATCGGCCCCACCAGCAGCTGGGGGGAGTGGTTCGGCGGCATCAGTGTACCGCCGCTCATCAGCTGACAGGCCCGCATTGGTAGAAAAGCGGCATATTAAATCGGCATGCTGCTCCCTAACGAGAGCAGGCCAACAGCATAATACAGTTTCTTTTCTTCGTTTTCAATTACTGAAGCGAAACATAAGGATATACATCAGCAGCCCATGACAAACTAATCGACAAATAATAATTTAATACCCGGTGGACTTTAACATTTGTGGAAAAATATACATTCACTGCCAGGATAAATTTAAGTTTTATCAGCCGCCGTCAGCGAATCGATAAAAAAATGTGCGTCACATTGCATAACCAGTGATTGGTCAACTTGTCCAGCCATGCAGTAGCCCATTGGACGAGTAATTTGAACCCATTCCTGACGTTGCTTCGCGCGATTTCTCTGCTTTCACGTTTTTCAGTCTCCGATGTGCCTATATTGTTCAATGACACACAAGTCAAGCAAGGCACTCTCCAGAAATCCGTCTGTTTGATTTCACTGAATTAACAGGTAATTATCTGTTTTAGACTGTTGTATAGGGGATTTATTATGGTAGACCAAAGCCTTTCATTGTAGATACCCCACTGAGGCCTATTTGTCCAAAACCAAAGCACAGTTTGTAAAACCATCATTTAAATAGTAATTTATTTTGCATATTTATTGTATGCTATGCCAATTTAAATATATGCCTAAATATAATTTGTAAGATACATTTTTATTGTGACATCTCTGGTGTAAACTTCAAAAAGGGGGCTATAGGCTTGGTTAGAGCTTCTGTTATACTGTCTTGGATCGGATTAATTTGCTTTTGTTTGATCCCCGTTGTTACGAACATGTTTTACCTTAGCCAAAAATAGCCCAAAAACAGGAGAGCATATCTTTAAAATTGAATTGAAAGCGTTGTGATTGTGAATTTCTCATAAAGTCTGACCCAGAAAAGATCTTGAATGGTCTCAGTATTCTCAATAGACCTATTATGAGTCAGGTACCCCACACTCACTGGAACGTATTATTTAATTGATTCCTTCCGTGATATTTTGTACATGTTTGACAACCGTCTAGGAATCCCCTAAACAACATGTAATTGTTGTAATACTCCAGTACCATCCAGGTGGTTGAGAAATTCACGAGCCACGGACCGATTAAAAATTAAATAAATAATATTTGTGTTGTCCCCAGAGACACTTCAAGGTACTGAGCTGCAATACAGGCTATAGGCCTAGTCTGTGCACCCCTCCATAACCCACCGCCACCGATATTTTTTGGTTCTTTGGATGTCCTAAACACGAAAAAAGATGATAACATTGAACATTTTGGGTTGCACTATATGTTCTGGCTCACTATTTGTTTGCCCTTATAATGAGCTTACGCTGATAATTCTTAGCACTAAGGGTGGAAGAAGATCAAACATCTCGCCATTACTCCATCATGATTTGACCTATTATAATGTAACTTGGTACAATTAATGTTCAGTCATATGTCGTCATGGTGACGTCATTGGTTGTCATGAAAACGACCGCTAGAGGGCGTTATAATTGCACATATATTATGCATATTTTAATTATTGTGATTTTCAGAAAAATTTCTCATTATCTGTCATTTGTTTTTATTGTTGCCACCAAGAACAAACAAAATTATTAATTTATGCCTTTAATGGGTTTGTCTATGTCTAATGTAAACACAAACATGTTTTAACTTAGAAGTTTTTTGGATTTTCTATCTCTGGGCACTTTTTAGCCCCCAAGGTATTAAGCTTAGTTGGACGTCCATATCACCACATATTGAATAATCCTTTATTTCTCGAACATGCTTTGGCCTACATTAATCTAACTTGGCACAATAAATGTTCATTCACATGTCGTCAAGATGATGTTTGGTTGTCATGGAAACTACCTCTAGAAGGCGCTGTACTTGGATGCATATCACGCGCACATGAATTAATGGATACAATTATTTCTTATTTTCAGCCATTGTAGTACACTAGTTATCACTATGGGGGATTTAAGTTTTACTTGGCAAGGATGTGTCAACTGTAATGTAAAGAAAAACGAAAGATACATTTGAAAATATTTTGTTCAGGGGTCACTGGAGCTCATTGTTTAAGCCCCTATCATGTCAAATTCAGCCGGGAATCCTTAGCATTTGGGGTGTGAGGGGATTACACAAACCTCCATTACTCCGGCATTCTTTGACTTACATTAATAAAACTTGACATTAAATGTTAATGTATATGTCGTCAGGATGACGTCATTGGTTGCCATAGAAACTACCTCTAGAGGGCGCTGTATTTTAAATGGTTAAATATATTTATTATTTTTCACCATTGTAGTACACTATAGGGACAATGTATCATTAATTTTTAAGTGGATATGATATGTCAACTCTAGTGTAAGAAAAAGGATAAATTTGAAAATCTTGGGTTAAGTTGTCTCTGGAGATCAGTGTTAAAGCCCTTACCGGGTCCTTGTTGAGCCAACAATCCTTAGCATATGGGGTGGGAGGGATTAAACAAACCTCCATTACTCCGGCATGCTTTGACTTCATAAAATTTGGCACATTTACTGTTCATGTTTATGTTGTTAAGATGACATCATTGGTTTCCATGGAAACTTCTTTGTTGTACTACATCTTCTGGTTTATTGCTGACTAGGTCCTCGTCTGTAAGAAGAAGCTTCCTGTTTGGGATGGTGAGTCCACCTTTACAAGGAAGCCTCATTCCAGGCTGAATGGGAGCACCAAATCAATATGAAACTTCCTGAAAGGATACATTAACCTCACAAAATCAGACAGTGTTGGCACTTGTTCCGAAATGTGGCTTCCCCTAGCATGGGGACTGCTGTGATGTATGAGCCAAGACATCTGCCTGTCAGCAATTCATCTGCCATCCAAACTTAGTGGCACACGTTTTATTTTTGGGAAGGGTTATTTATCCAATGGAAGGTCACTCCGGCCTGGTTTTAGGCATAGGAAATAATCAACCGGCTTGAAAAGGTTCACATGGGCTACATAGTTCTCTCCAAACATGAATGCATTTTATCCACAGACTTTGCCTGCAGTTGTGCTCAATTCATCACCTTGATTAGTCAGCTTGATTCACTGCTTTCCTGCGAGGCTGTGTAGGCTGGGTACTTCTTCTAGGGGTGGGTCGAAGGCACCTGGTGACAGTGCGCAGGGTATTGTTCAGTCTCCTGTCCACCACAGGAGTATGTTTGCTACTGCACCACACAGGAGAACATAATTCAGCAGAAATGTACACAAAAACTATATTGAAAGTGTGTAGGATAACATTGGCTCTCCTACATGTAGTTCTGGCCATACAGCACAATGACGGCACAAAGGCACTCCGGGGAGCACCATATCCTTTTGGAGGAGTTTTGAAAAGTCCTGAGTCTTAATGCTTTTTATCCATAGGTGTTACCAACAGATTACTTCATTAGTTTGTTCACCTTCCTGTGTCGTCCTGTACCGCCCTGTGCTGGCCAGTGCCAGTTTGGGTCGTCCTGTGTCGTCCTGTACCGTCCTGTGCCAGCCAGTGCCGGTTTGTCCTGGTTTTTAAGCAAGCTCGTGACAGTTTGTATTAGCTTGTGCTGTATGGCCAGAACTGGGAGAGCTAGTGCCAGCCTATGCACTTTCAAAATAGTTTTGTTTACATTTCTGCTGAATTATGCTCTTCTGTGTGGTGCAGTAGCAAACATACTCCTGTGGTGGACATGAGCCAGAACAATACCCTGCACACAGTCACCGGGTGCCTTCAACCTACCCCTACAAGAGGTATACAGCCTACAGAGCCCCACAGGCAAGCTGCAGTGAATCGATACACGAAGCAGTGAATCTAAGATCGCATTTGAATGGAACATCTGCGGATGAAATACATTCATGTTTGGAGAGAACCATATAACCCATGTGAACCCTTTCAAGCCGGTTGATGATTTCCTGTGCCTAAAACCAAGCTGGAGTGACCTTCCATTGGATAACCCTTCCGAAAATAAAACGTGTGTCACTGAGGTTGGATGACAGATGAATTGCTGACAGGTATCTGCCTTAGCTCTGCCTTAGCTCATACATCACACAGCAGTCCCCATGTTAGGGCAAGCCACATTTCGGGATGGGATGCGGAACAATTAAGTGCTACAGTGCTGGCCTATATTCCATCACTGTTGGAACATTGTCTGACTTTGTGAGGATACTGCATCCTTTCAGGAGTCCCTTTCAGGAGGTTTCATAACTCCAACATATTGATTTGATGCTCCCATACAACCTGGATCTGCAATGAGGCTTCCTCATTGAAAAGGTGGATGCAGCTTCCTTTTAAAGGTGGACTCGCCATCTCAAACAGGAAACTTCTTTTTACAGACAAGGACCTAGTCAGCAATGAACCAGAACATGCAGTACAACACAGAAGAGGTTTCCATCGAAACCAATGATGCCATCTTGACATGAACAGTAAATGTACCAAATTTTATGAATGTAAGTCAAAGCATGCCGGAGTAATGGAGGTTTGTTTAATCCCTCCCACCCCATATGATAAAGATTCTTCGCTGAACAAGGGGCTGATAGGGGCTTTAACACTGATCTCCAGAGACAACGTAACCCAACATTTTTAAATGTATCATTTGTTTTTCTAACACTATAGAGTTGACATATCATATCCAGTTAAAAATTAATGATACATTATCCCTATAGTGTACTAAAATAGCTAAAAATAAGAAATACTTTTAACCATTTATTCATTTGCGCATAATCTTCATCCAGATACAGAGGTAGTTTCTATGGCAATCAATGACGTCATCCTGACGACATATACATTAACATTTAATGTGTCAAGTTTTAATTAATGTATCTCAAAGCATGCCGGAGTAATGGAGGTTTGTGTAATCCCCTCCCACCCCAAATGCTAAGGATTCCCGGCTGAATTTGACATATGGGCTTAAACAATGAGCTTCAGAGACCCCTTAACAAAATATTTTCAAATTTATCTTTCGCTTTTCTTTACATTACAGTTGACACATCCTTGAGAAGTAAAACTTAATGATACTTTATTCCCATAGTGATAACTAGTGTACAATAAGAATTAATTGTATCCATTAATTCATGTGCGCATGATATGCATCCAAATACAGCGCCCTCTAGAGGTAGTTTCCATGACAACCAATAATATCATCTTGACGACATCTGAATGAACATTTATTGTGCCAAGTTTGATTAATGTAGGTCAAAGCATGTTTGAGAAATAAAGGATTATTCAATATGTCGTGATATGGACGTCCAAGTAAGCTTAATACCATGGGGGCTAAAAAGTGCCCCCAGAGATAGAAAATCCAAAAAACTTCTAAGTTAACACATTTTTGTGGTTACATTAGACATAGAAAAACTAAATGACTTATAATGAGATATTTTTCTGATAATCCCAATAATTAAAATATGCATAAAATACGTGCAATTATAGCGCCCTCTAGCGGTCGTTTTCATGAGAACCGATGACGTCATCATGACGAAAAATGACTGAACATTAATTGTACCAAGTTACATGATAATAGGTGAAGGCATGATAGAGTAATGGCGAGATGTTTGATCTTCTTCCACCCCTTGTGCTAAGAATTATCAGAGTAAGCTCATTATTAGGGTAAACAATAGTGGGCCAGAACAGATAGTGCAACCCAAAATGAACATCTTTTTTCGTGTTTAGGACATCCAAAGGAAAAAAAAATATCGGTGGCGGTGGATTATGGAGGGGGTGTACGGTAGACCCCTCCAGCCCAACTGTATCTGTAAGGGTGCACCCCACTATAAAATTGTGAGGAATTCATGCGCCGAGCTGTTTATCATAAAGTGTATGTCCAACATTTTTCTGAAAACAAAGATTTGAGGCCCATACATTTGATAGATTGTGTAAAAGTGGCCCAATATCATAACCTGGGGTCCTTGACTTCCAACAGTGAGTATGTTGGATACACTAGGCCCTGAAAAAGTGATCCTAATTTTATTTCAATCATAAGGCCTTTTTCCAAAATGGCTGCTTTTCAGTGTGGTGGTTTTTACTACTGTAGAGGGTGGTTTTCATTGGGATGAAAACAACTCCCTGGAAACCTGGACTTTAGACAGTAAATAGAGAAGAAAATAAAAGGTTATATATCGATCAAATTTTTATTTATTTATTTTTTTAAAAACTGTGGGACTTTTGAATATTTTGTGTTCAGCACTATTTACTATAGGAGTTTATTTAGTGGGGTGCACCCGTAAGTAAAGTCCTGTCGCCCTTGCGCAATTGATGTTCTGACCCCCAAGGTGACAAGGTCATCGCTTGATGAACGGCATGATCTCCATTACAGTCAATATAATGGGCCAACACATCTTACTTCGTTATCCTTTCTCTATGGTTGAACGCTACAGAAAAAGTGGACGAGTAACCCGACTAATACGGGCGGGAGCGGAAGCTCTTGAGTTTTTTTGTGTGTGATATCAGATTCTAGCGTCAGAAATATGCAAATAATAGGTTTAACAGGTAAGGGAGTCTCTGAAGTGGACTGCTTAATGCAAGTGTATTTCACGGGAATAGCAATATGAATTTCTACTTATGCTCATGCATATATCAAGGAACTAAGGATTTGCCACTTAGGCCAACAAAAATAGTCTCAGGTTCTCTAGTCATAGGTCTGCTTAAAAATTAGTGCGGTGACGCGTTTTTTTTTTGGTTTTGTTTTGTTTTGTTTTGTTTTTTGTTTATAGCCAACCAGTGAAGTGCATGATACATGTATACGTGAAAAAGTTGTTTAAAACACAGCTTGGGAGAATTCCAATTTTGGCTGCAATTGGACATAGTTATATAGCAAAAAAAAAAAAAAAAAAAAAAAAAAAAAATTATGAACACTGCTGACTTGCGGGACTGAGGCAAGGCGCTCAGGGCACGAAACCAGACTTTTTTGTTGGCCTGAAAATGGGCCCTGATATAACATGCTGGTTAGAGTAAATCTTTATAGCAGCGGTTGCTGCAATTTGCATTATTTTGGATGGAATTATGTGGCATGGATATCAAACAATTACTTTGATTTTTTACCCTTCACCAAGTGTCTGCGGGGGAAAATCATGCAACTCTTTTACTGTTCTTTTTATTTTATACAAAAATGCTGCTGCACCCTCTTAGTTCTGGAACAAGCAAGTGGCCTCAAGTACATAGTAGCCAAACTCGTTTCTACAATTGCTGTTACTAAGAGTCCAAAAATATCAATAATAGCACCAACTTTATAAGAGGTATTCTGTGGGTTTTATTTAAAGGTGCACCTGAAGATCTGTCAAATAAGTCACTTGCTTGCAATATTCTTCTCATTCTTAA
This sequence comes from Zoroaster sp. YZ-2022, assembly GCA_029582265.1. Taxonomy (NCBI): domain Eukaryota; kingdom Metazoa; phylum Echinodermata; class Asteroidea; order Forcipulatida; family Zoroasteridae; genus Zoroaster; species Zoroaster sp. YZ-2022. Next base: position 20,773,847 of record CM055828.1, on the reverse strand, counting down.
TGTCGTCTAGTACCTGGACTGCCCACTTTGACCCATGCTTCACATAGATGTGGATATAGACTGGCAAAATGAGTGTGATGACATTGCCGACAATAAGGCCAATGTAAACCTGTAACAGATACACATCAAAATAATCTGATGATGAGGCTACCAAACAAGACATTATGTTTTCCAGGCACGACCAACTCAATATGTATTTGTGACCCGCTTCATTGAAATGAGGGATATCCCCAAATTTCACATTTTGAGATAGGGATATCAACTTAAAGAGAATTTAATGGGCTTTCTGATGATGCCAAACATTCATTTTTGGTTAATTTCATTCCTGTGTTAGGATGTGATAAATTGATAATTTGAATGCTGTCATGTACGTTTTATGAACTTTGGAAGTCGATTACACGGAAACGTGTTGGGGGACATTCCTCATTTCGATGGAGCGGGTCACATTTTCAGGTTAATTATAAACAAAAATCTCCCAACCAACTGACTTAATGACTCTATAGGACATATATGGTAAAATGAGTGTGATGACATTGCCGACAATAAGGCCAATGTAAAAAATGATGAGGCTACCAAACAAAACATATTTTCCAGGCACGACCAACTCAATATGTATATAATTTCAGACTTTTTTAATTATAAAAATGAGAAAAAGTCAGAAACAATGACAGAAATATTTTTTTATAAATCACCTTCAGAAACCCTTACAAACCGCCCGGTTGAAGCCGACATAATACCAATGATAACTAGATATAAGTTTTTGTCACAACAAAAACAAGGTGTTCGGTTGAAGTTAAAATGGTTACGTCATCAATTCGAAGTGTTGGAGAAGTCAAATGTTAACGTCTGTTGAAGTTCTCGCGAGAAGTTTATTTGAATACAATACAATACTGAATTTAGAAATTATTTTAATATTAAACTTTGACTTCCGGTTTGGACAGGAAGTAAGGTCAAATTGGGGTCACCTTTGTGTAAATACTTTTGACAATTAACAATCTGTACAATGGTACAAAAATGTCAATTTACCTCCTGTGGTTGTTGAGATATGATTTTTTAAATATTAAACTTTCACTTCCGGTTTGGACAGGAAGTAAGGTCAAATTGGGGTCACCTTTGTGTAAATATTTTTCGACAATTAACAATCTGTATAATGGTACAAAAATTGTGAATTTACCTCTTGTGGTTGTTGAGATATGATTTTTTTTAAATATTAAACTTTGACTTCCGGTTTGGACAGGAAGTAAGGTCAAATTGGGGTCACCTTTTTGTAAATATTTTTCGACAATTAACGATCTGTACAATGGTACAAAAATTGTGAATTTACCTCTTGTGGTTGTTGAGATATGATTTTTTAAATGTTAAACTTTGACTTCCGGTTTGGACAGGAAGTAAGGTCAAATTAGTCACCTTTGTGTAAATATTTTTCGACAATTAACAATCTGTATAATGGTACAAAAATTGTGAATTTACCTCTTGTGGTTGTTGAGATATTATTTTTTTTAAATATTAAACTTTGACTTCCGGTTTGGACAGGAAGTAAGGTCAAAATTGGGGTCACCTTTTTGTAAATATTTTTTGACAATTAACGATCTGTACAATGGTACAAAAATTGTGAATTTACCTGTTGTGGTTGTTGAGATATGATTTTTTTAAAATGTTAAACTTTGACTTCCGGTTTGGACAGGAAGTAAGGTCAAATTGGGGTCATGTTTTTGTAAATATTTTTCGACAATTAACAATCTATACAATAGTGCAAAAAATGTCCATTTACCTGTTGTGGTTGTTGAGATATGATTTTTTTAAATATTAAACTTTGACTTCCGGTTTGGACAGGAAGTAAGGTCAAATCGGGGTCACTCACAACTGGAGTTTCATCTACTTGTTAAGTTCTAAGTACATGCCAAGTTTCAAGTTCATGTGAAGTTTGCAAGTATGTTTTTGTTTGCGGACAAGATGGGGGAAGTAGAAGAGGTAAAAAAAAAAGGTGTTTCGGGCATATACCCGAACACCTAACTAGAGCTTAAGTGTTTGTTAGAACAAACACACGGTGTTCGAGTCAACTTCCGGTTCAATCAAATTATCATCGATGATGTCAATATCATATTGTGCAAGGGTTTATCATTTTTTATAATAACAATATCAATTTCATATTCAAAAGACATATCAATTTTGCGTTAGAATGTGTTGAATTTGAACTTCCTGTTTGGACAGGAAGTAAAGGTCACATTAGGTGGTTTGAAGGTCATATATGACCTCCTCATGATTATGAAAAAATAACAAATTTGTCAACTTATACATTAAATTGAAGCTATGAGATACGACCTTTTAAAATTTGTAAAAATCGTTACTTCGTGTGCCACTAATTACAAGCTATTAATGTAGGGAATTCAATTGTGTTTTTTGTTTTCTAATAATTATTGGCTGTTGAACTTGGAAATGTTGTGAGATTTAAGCAGTAAATTAGAAATTAACAAGTGTGACTTGGAACACAATGTTTTTTATTTTAAATATCGACACTAGCCCAACACATGCTTTTCAAAAACCATGCTAGATGATAAATCAACATTAAAAATCACTCATATGAAAATAGTTTGCCAGGGTTGTAGGTAGCCAGATCAACCTATTCAACGTTATTATAGGCATAAAGTCACAAAGTTGATTTAGGATAGAAGGGGACTACATGTATAGTAACTGGATTAAACTTGGCTGCAAATTCAAAGAGCAGGAAGTGTGGGTTAAATTGTTTGGGGGAGTTTGGGGTTACTGAAGACACTGAAGCATGGAAGACCATATAAATATGTCCCTTTCCTTTCCTTCAGCTAATTAGCCTTTCATTAGAAAACAAGCTTATAACTACTACATGATAAAGTTGGAAGAAAGCTTGCATCCGTGCTTTCCATCTTCCACTGCCCCCCGCAGAAGAGTTTTTGTCAAAAAGTAAATAATTCCCAATTCAAACAAAATTAAATGTAATTATATCCACTGGATCAAATCTGATAATTGGTTGCCCTTTTCACTTTGTTTATGGAAAAACCTTTCAATTTTAGATTTAAATGAAGCCAACATTGGTATTTATCTCTTGGTATTAAGTCTTGTACAAAATTAATCTTAATCTTTATTTATAATATACTTCACTTTCAGGTTAAGTTTATAACAAAAATATAATTATCAATTGACAATGATAGTGACACTGTAATCAAGCATCTCCTTATTGTGACATGCTTATAAACTGTCTTTGTTTTCACCTATACTGCAAATAATTACAAAATAATGTACACAATTTGAAAACAAATTCTATATTGATTTTTACATTTTCAAGGTTGTACAAATGATTGGCAAACTGTCTGTAGCTGCATCCATACTACAGAATTACAACCTAAAGATCAGATGCCATTTTGTACATAAATTGTTAGACATTGAACTAACTAAAGAGTTGTATGGGTGCTTGTAAATTGCTAATAAAGCAATAAAATACATATTTATTTTAACTGTCTGTTGGGTTTCATGACTTGACTTTTGTGGTTACACACTTCCCTCCCCCACAATCAATTGAAACCACTTTGTTGACCTGTTTAACCTACTTGTAACCAATCTAGAAATGAGTGTACATGGTCTTACACATGTAACAAGTGAAATTACTTCAGTGTAAATGAACCCAACCATGATCCTTTGTTGACAAGAAAACAGAATATATCCACTGGATCAAATCTTATAATTGGTTGCCTTTTTCACTTTGTTTAGGAAAAACCTTTCAATTTTAGATTTAAATGAAGCCAACATTAGTATTTATCTCTTGGTATTAAGTCTTGTATAAAAATAAATTTAATCCTTTCAGGTTAAGTTTATAACAAAAATATAATGATAAATTGACAATGATAACGACACTGTAATCAAGCATCTCCTTATTGTGACATGCTTATAAACTGTCTTTGTTTTCACCTATACTGCAAATAATTAAAAAATAATTTATACAATTTGAAAACAAATTCTACATTGATTTTTACATGATTGGCAAAATGTCTGTAGCTGCATCCATACTACAGAATTACAACCTAAAGATTAGATGCCATTTTGTACATAAATTGTTAGACATTGAAATAATCAAAGAGTTGTATGGGTGCTTGTAAATTGCTAATAAAACAATGAAATACATATTTATTTTAACTGTCTGTTGGATTTCATGACTTGACTTTTGTGGTTACACATTTCCCTCCCCAACAATCAATTTAAACCACTTTGTTGACCTGTTTATAACCTATACTTGTAACCAATCTAGAAATGAGTGTACATGGTCTTACACATGTAACAAGTGAAATGACTTCAGTGTAAATGAACCCAACCATGATCCTTTGTTGACAAGAAAACAGAATCAATCTGCATTTATAATAAATGTACGCTCTGTATGTACGATTTAGTGACAGTTCAGAATGGGTGACATTCAAGGGTTGTCATTGGAATCGGTAATTTTGGAATAAAATGTCTGCCCCCTCCCCCCAAGTTCTTGGTGATGGCATGTACTGCCACTGGTCATGAACCAACACATTTTTGTTTTTTGTTTTTGTATTTTTATTCTTTGGTCTATCATTGCAGAGAAATTTCAGAGTTCTAATTTATGTGAAAATAATTATATGTCACAGTGAACATGCTGTAAAAAATAATAGGAAGGTTTTATAAGTACATGGACAAAGAATAAAGTATTTGAAAATTAAGATAAGTTCTAATTTATGTGAATGGGGAAAATAGTGTATACTTTTAGAGTAGCTGGACCATTGAAATTGAAAAGGGCATTGGTTTGTTTTCAAAATTGCACACAATTATTCTTGACAATGTGTAATAAATTAAAGAAATGTTCTCGCACGAAAGTGACATCAAAAGAGAAAGGTATTTTAGGAAATTGCCGAGTCTCATATACTCATAATTATAGTTTCATGTGATTGTCAGAGATGTCTGAGAGAGGCCTCAGGGAGCAGGACCTACAAGTACATGTATTGTATCATGAATATTGTGCATTTTTCCTGTGAAATAATTGTCTATGTAAGTTGATTTGTATCTGAGAAGGGTAACAAATTAAGGAAAAGTGCAGTAAACAATCACTACTATACTAGGCTACTTATTTAATTTGTGCACAAACTGAAGATTTTTGGAGAAAACAAAAATTACAAAATATGGCATAAAGTTTCTACTGAAAAATTGCCATAACCTTAACAACTGAATTTTCCTATCCTTATTTATATTCTAAATACATTTTGGTGACATCTGTTCATATTTTGTTAGAAAAGGGGCGAGTATGTTCACGTAACTAACGTTACTCGTTAGTTAAACAGGCACAATGCAACGACGAATGGCCAGCCAACTGACGTTTAAAAAATGGCTTTTCTTGTATAAAAACACGAAGATAAATACAGGAAATTGTCTTAAAAACTAACTTCAAGATACTTACCCTTTACGAATGTGTTGGCGATCCATTCTTTCAGGAAATCGAAGACCTATTTTTGGGGTCAATACTCTAACGAGTCTAAAAAATTACGTCTGGGCCATGGGCACCACACACGCCGCAAACAGCGTCGATATCGATTGTACTGTACATGTAACTCCATTGTAACCAAAGATAGTGTAGCCTCATATTGCGCCATGCGGCGCTATACGATATTTGATTCTTTCATGCAACGTAACTAAAACGTTTTAAATTTGATTTAAAAAACTTTGATTTAGCGTAATTCGACACCTGATGACATAATCATGACATCACAGCGAACGGTTTCGTCAGCTTGTTATGTTCTGTTCATGTGTTAAGTTTGAAGGCTGTAAATGCTTAGCAAGGATGCCTTTGTTACCGGACAGATCGCCACTGAGAAGAAGTAAAAAAACAAAAAAACTAGAGCTTAAGTGTTTGTTAGAACAAACACGGTGTTCGAGTCTACTTCCGGTTCAATCAAATTATCATCGATGATGTCAATATCATATTGTGCAAGGGTTTATCATCTTTTATAATAACAATATCAATTTCACATTCAAAAGACATCAATTTTGCGTTAGAATGTGTTGAATTTGAACTTCCTATTTGGACAGGAAGTAAAGGTTACATTAGGTGGTTTGAAGGTCATATATGACCTCCTCATGATTATGAAAAAATAACAAATTTGTCAACTTATACATTAAATTGAAGCTATGAGATATGACCTTTTAAAATTTGTAAAAATCGTTACTTCGTGTGCCACTAATTGGACCATTGGCAAGCATTTATGGTAAGTCATTTCACAAGAATTACAAGCTATTAATGTAAGGAATTCAATTGTGTTTTTTGTTTTCTAATAGGTCATTTAGTTCTTGAGATATTGGCTGTTGAACTTGGAAATGTTGTGAGATTTAAGCAGTAAATTAGAAATTAACAAGTGTGACTTGGAACACAATGTTTTTTATTTTAAATATTGACACTAGCCCAACACATGCTTTTCAAAAAACCATGCTAGATGATAAATCAACATTAAAAATCACTCATATGAAAATAGTTTGCCAGGGTTGTAGGTAGCCAGATCAACCTATTCAACGTTATTATGGGCATAAAGTCACAAAGTTGATTTAGGATAGAAGGGGACTACATGTATAGTAACTGGATTAAACTTGGCTGCAAATTCAAAGAGCAGGAAGTGTGGGTTAAATTGTTTGGGGTAGTTTGGGGTTACTGAAGGCACTGAAGCATGGAAGACCATATAAATATTTCCCCTTTCCTTTCCTTCAGCTAATTAGCCTTTCATTAGAAAACAAGCTTATAACTACTACATGATAAAGTTGGAAGAAAGCTTGCATCCGTGCTTTCCATCTTCCACTGCCCCCCGCAGAAGAGTTTTTGTCAAAAAGTAAATAATTCCCAATTCAAACAAAATTAAATGTAATTATATTCACTGGATCAAATCTGATAATTGGTTGCCCTTTTCACTTTGTTTATGGAAAAACCTTTCAATTTTAGATTTAAATGAAGCCAACATTGGTATTTATCTCTTGGTATTAAGTCTTGTACAAAAATAAATTTAATCTTTATTTATAATATACTTCACTTTCAGGTTAAGTTTATAACAAAAATATAATGATAAATTGACAATGATATTGACACTGTAATCAAGCATCTCCTTATTGTGACATGCTTATAAACTGTCTTTGTTTTCACCTATACTGCAAATAATTAAAAAATAATGTATAAAATTTGAAAACAAATTCTACATTGATTTTTACATTTTCAAGGTTGTACACATGATTGGCAAAATGTCTGTAGCTGCATCCATACTACAGAATTACAACATAAAGATCAGATTCCATTTTGTACATAAATTGTTAGACATTGAAATAATCAAAGAGTTGTATGGGTGCTTGTAAATTGCTAATAAAGCAATGAAATACATATTTATTTTAACTGTTGGGTTTCATGATTTGACTTTTGTGGTTACACACTTCCCTCCCCCACAATCAATTGAAACCACTTTGTTGACCTGTTGAACCTACTTGTAACCAATCTAGAAATGAGTGTACATGGTCTTACACATGTAACAAGTGAAATGACTTCAGTGTAAATGAACCCAACCATGATCCTTTGTTGACAAGAAAACAGAATATATATCCACTGGATCAAATCTGATAATTGGTTGCCATTTTCACTTTGTTTATGGAAAAACCTTTCAATTTTAGATTTAAATGAAGCCAACATTGGTATTTATCTCTTGGCATTAAGTCTTGTACAAAAATAAATTTAATCATTATTTATAATATACTTCACTTTCAGGTTAAGTTTATAACAAAAATATAATGATAAATTGACAATGATAGTGACATTGTAATCAAGCATCTCCTTATTGTGACATGCTTATAAACTGTCTTTGTTTTCACCTATACCGCAAATAATTAAAAAATTATTTATAAAATTTGAAAACAAATTATACATTGATTTTTAACTTTTCAAGGTTGTACACATGATTGGCAAAATGTCTGTAAAGATCAGATGCCATTTTGTACATAAATTGTTAGACATTGAAATAATCAAAGAGTTGTATGGGTGCTTGTAAATTGCTAATAAAGCAATGAAATACATATTTATTTTAACTGTCTGTTGGGTTTCATGACTTGACTTTTGTGGTTACACACTTCCCTCCCCCACAATCAATTGAAACCATTTTGTTGACCTGTTTAACCTACTTGTAACCAATCTAGAAATGAGTGTACATGGTCTTACACATGTAACAAGTGAAATGACTTCAGTGTAAATGAACCCAACCATGATCCTTTGTTGACAAGAAAACAGAATATATATCCACTGGATCAAATCTGATAATTGGATGCCATTTTCACTTTGTTTATGGAAAAACCTTTCAATTTTAGATTTAAATGAAGCCAACATTGGTATTTATCTCTTGGTATTAAGTCTTGTACAAAAATAAATTTAATCTTTATTTATAATATACTTCACTTTCAGGTTAAGTTTATAAAAAAAATATAATGATAAATTGACAATGATAGTGACACTGTAATCAAGCATCTCCTTATTGTGACATGCTTATAAACTGTCTTTGTTTTCACCTATACCGCAAATAATTAAAAAATTATTTATAAAATTTGAAAACAAATTATACATTGATTTTTAACTTTTCAAGGTTGTACACATGATTGGCAAAATGTCTGTAAAGATCAGATGCCATTTTGTACATAAATTGTTAGACATTGCAATAATCAAAGAGTTGTATGGATGCTTGTAAATTGCTAATAAAGCAATGAAATACATATTTATTTTAACTGTCTGTTGGGTTTCATAACTTGACTGTTGTGGTTACACACTTCCCTCCCCCACAATTGAAACCACTTTGTTGACCTGTTTAACCTAATTGTAAACAATCTAGAAATGAGTGTACATGGTCTTACACATGTAACAAGTGAAATGACTTCAGTGTAAATGAACCCAACCATGATCCTTTGTTGATAAGAAAACAGAAACAATCTGCATTTAAAATAAATGTACACTCTGTATGTACGATTTAGTGAGTTCAGAATGGGTGACATTCAGGGGTTGTCATTGGAATCGGTAATTTTGGAATAAAATGCCTTCCCCCTCCCCCCACGTTCTTAGTGATGGCATGTACTGCCACTGGTGATGAACCAACACATTTGTTTTCTAAAATTCTTTGGTCTATCATTGCAGCACTATAGAATCCAAGAACTAGGGAAGGGAGGCAAACAAGCAATACAAGTATAAGGGGGCCCCTTATACTAGTGCTTTAATTGGGTGATCTGGCAAAAGGTATTCCAAGGCTGACACACCCATGCAATGAAGATTGGGGGTTATGTTTACTATGTTTATATGTTTATAGGGATTCACTGTCGGCAATATACATTTTACTAGATCACCAACAGATATTGCTTAATAACTACATTTTGTGAGGATGTTTGGGTCCAGTCAAAAATATAATAAGAATTCCTCAGTACTAATTTTGTTCTAACATGTTAAAGAAATTCCTAGAAAGACCTAGATATGTCTTGAGGTCCTAAAAATCAATTCTCTTGAGGGTAAAGACTGCCACAGATAGGATAAGTCCATATAAAATAATTTGAATCATACATTAACTCCTTTGATGAATGGATAAACTTCAAATGCTGGCCATTGGATCACAAAGTTACACAGACTCTGACACACCTTGTAGCAGTAGCACAAATGGATACCGATGATCTGAAATATAAACTAATCATGTAAAAACAATATTAAATGTTTTCAAAGAGGGACGAAGAATAATGGGTCATGCTAACAAAACACACATAACTTAGAATGCCCTCATATGTTATTATCAGGATGATGGATTGATGTAACTTCAGAAAACTTATGCAACTTTAGAAAATGATCCCTTCAGAACAATGCTTTTAAGTTAGGTTTTACAATGGAATAGAAAGTTACATGTGACGTCTTCCTTCCTCCATGATGTGTGACTGTTTCATTATCTCAATAAATGTGCTGATATTTGTTTCTGGACTATTTTATGAGAAAATTAAGTGCTAGTATCAAGTAAACTGCAATGCATCCATCACCACACAAGACATAAGCACTACTAGTATTATGAGGAACTATAGACACTATAGTGTAGCTAAATTAACCGGATGTCAACCCCGTACACATGCCAGTAAATATTCAGTAATAAATATTTTTACGGGTCGAGTTGACCAAAATGAGTATGAGTTGGTAATAGTACGAGTTGGCACGCATACGAGTTGACCTGTTTTCACTGGGAAAGAATACAACATTGTGGATAAAGTTTAAAAAGAATTGCTTTTTGAAAATAAAAATCACAATCTTCAATGTAGGTTGGTGGGGTCATGTGAGTGGATCATAGGGCAGTCAGGAGGAATGCAATCATCCACACACACACACACACACATTTACAATAATTGTACCACAGATTTATTGGTTACCTTGGGGCTTGTGTTTTAGATGCTTTCTAGGCTGTTGAACTGATTCTCACTGATGCCAGCCATTGCATCTAATTCCAATTACTCGGCATACTGGAGAGCTAAAATACAAAATATAAATAAATGTTCAAATGATTCTGTGAAAAATTAATTCTGAATGGGAAAGCCAACATGTATTACTCCAGTAAGAGAATGCCCTCTATAATTGGTGTACACATGTTGTCCACCAACACACCTGCATGTTTATTTTCCAATTAAAACTCATATTAACTCATCCCTCTGCAGCTTTTTCTTCATTTATTAGTTTTCTTTTTTTATGCAGGCTCTTCATATTTTTTTTATGTTATAAGACCTGACCTTTCTTTAAAACATAGAGGGACAGACTTTTTATGCTATAACAAAACAACAAATGTAACCTAGCTCAGAAAAACAGGTGCCCCTATGACAATTTTGTGGCTACAACTAGCAGACTAATCAAGTAAAAGCATCTCTTTAGGTTGAGTTAGGGATATATTTCGCTGACACGAAGAACATGCAGAATTGCAGAAGAGACAACAACACACGAACATGTATATATTTACATGGATTTGCATACATGTACAGGTATATATATGTACTGTACATATATGTAGGCGAGTTACGATGCTCTTTTGACTTTGACTGCATGGCAGTTTTTAAACTTTTTTCTGGACAATAATCTATCCATGCTCAGTCATTATCCTTAGTTAAAATGCAAACTTAAAATCATGTAGGTACACTGCAAAAACAGCGAAAGAGCAGACTCAGTATAGTTTTTACGAAATCATGAAATAGATGCAGTATGTAGTGATTTTCGGTGTCACTCCACAAGTAAAGCGTCAAGCGTGAGCTGAGACGGTGCCTGCCCTGGCCGAAATGTCACGGGTCCGAATTCCTCGTGAGACAAGCCCGCAAGATTACTTGAGTAATCCCAGGCTTGGGGTCCGATCCGGCAAACTTGAGTCTCGAAAGTACAAGACAAATATTGTGTAGAAAAACGGAAACACTAGTTTTTAAGAGTTCTGGTAACAACCATGTGATGTTTATTCATACGTACGACAAGATCTGATCCAAGATGGCGGCACCTACGTGAAACTAATACATTGATCACTGGTCACGTGACTACTTATTTCTAATACATCGATTAATACAGGTGACGTACCAACTGGCACTACACTCCCACTTTTCTCTTTTGGATGCTGGTGTGGGTGGACTATAAACCCAAGTTAACGAAACGTACAAGTATTACAAACAATGAACATTAATATATCTAAAAACACTAATACTAATACAAAACCCAAAACTAAATAACTGCTATTCCCTCTAAAACGAAGGAAAGCATTGGTAGAGATCTGTATCTCTCTTAGTAAATCGGTAAAACCCGATAGAGTTCTATGCCGATAGAGTTCTATGTCCTGTGTCAGTTGAAGAATGCCCTAGCGTTTGTCTCAGTGAGTTCCAGGACTTCTTCCGGTGAGATGTCTCCCAGGATGTTGGCCACAGACTCAGCTGTGTAGTCCAGCAGAGATGGGGCGTTCTGTTTCCTGCCGATTGGGGGGAAGTAGGGTGCATCCGTTTCCAGAAGTAGTTGGTTCCTCGGAACCGACTTCAGGGCAGCCTTCTGTCGCCCGTTGAAGCTGTTCACCATATTACCGATGCTGAAGTGGGTATTGGGGAATGATTCAAGCCACTGCTGGACTACCTCTGTGGTGCTGGAGAAACAGTGCAGCTGGATCTTCTGACTTCCCTTGATGACAGGAGATATTACGTCCAGGCATCGCATGTAGGTTTCCACTCCGGTGAAATCATCTCGCATACCACGGATGTGGAGAGTCAGGACCCTTGATGGATGTAGGCCCGTCAGGAGATCTCGGAGTTGTCTCTCTTGAAGGTGCCAAAGGTCAGAGTTCACAGAATGGTCCAAACCCACCTCACCCAGTCCACTGACTGAAGGATGCTGGCTCAATGACTTCACCCTCTGTCTCTCCTTATCTGTTAAGATCGTCTTCGGATGAGCACCGATCATCACGCTGAATCCTTGCTTAGTGAGAGCTGTTATTTCTTTTTCCAATGGCAAGGTCTTTTGGTCGCAGAAGACAGCTGCGGCTCCTGACAGCCGAACCGTATAGTGCTTGTCTGACCTCTGGGGAAACACCTGTTCGATAGCTACAAGATTGGTCAACTGGATTCCAGGAATTCTGGCTGACAGCCTATCAAGATGGAAGTGGCTATCGAAGCTGTGGACGATGGTCTTCTCTTCCCCCAGACTCGATGACTCCCTAGTGACAGTCACCTCCACTTCCTCTCGGACATTCTCAGGCTCCGGGTAAGGGACATTGCCTATGGATCTCGAAGGCGGAATCTGTTTTTTTTCCTGCTGCAGGACTTCCTGTCTGGGGCTGAAGGGAATCTGCTCCAATGGTGATCTGCTGATAGTTGATGTTCCCGAAGAACGGCGAAGTCCAGAAGATGGGTACCGATGTCGAAGCTTCTCCATCCCTTGCGGCGTTATCTCTTCGGCGAATACTGATAAACATCTCCAGTGGGACAATGCTGCCACACTGTTGACAGGATGCAGAGAGAATTCCTCCGGAGCTGGCCATCCTGCCAATCTACACATTCCCACCATGGCACTCCTCTGTTCCGGTGTAATGTGCCAGCCAGGTCTGATAGCACCTCCATCGTTGATTCGGTTTACCATATCCTGCAGAGTACTGCTCTCTCCCAAGGCCTCATACACCATCTCTCTCAGGCATTCCACTCGAGTGCGAGCAAGCCCATCGTTCTCGGTCTGGTAGTAGTCGAACACAGCTGGTGCGTGCTCCTCTTCGATGTGTTTCTTCATGTAGAATGTCGTGGCAGAGCACCACGAGAACTGGCATTCAACTAGTTTCTTTTCCCACAGCGTTGCCGTGGTTGATTTGCTGGTGCTTGGCATTCCCTACTGCTTGACGGTGTTGGGGGAGTCCGTGTCCTTGATGGTCCTCCCTGTTGTTCCCTGATGTAGGAGGGCCTTTCTCGGTCCCTCGCTCGATGTCTTTCCTTCATTGCTGCTGTGGTCCCTGACTGCACTTCACCCAGTCTGGATCTCTTTTCTACACATGGCTCCCTGGGGCCTAGTGAGGACTTGTCTCGCTTCTGGTGAGACCCTGCCAGTGTCGCAATTACTGCGTTTCTTTCCTGAGACCACTGACGCTTGGGACGCTCGTCCTCACTCTCTGATGGAGAGGAAACACAGACCTCCACAGCATCTCTAGTATATTTCATACAACAGCTAGGGTTGCCGACCGTGGTGTTCCAACTAGGTCTCTCGATACCGGGTGCGGTATCTACTGTGCTGGTACCAGATGCGGTACGCGGCAAACTCACTGTTGGAAAACTTCTCACAGGAGGCCCAAATGCGGTGCCCACTGTGAAGGTCTCCGCGGAGGTGTCGAGGGACTTCCTGATCTCTGCATGGGTGAAGTCCACTGGTCTCCTCGCCGTCTGGGCTACCTGTCTGACAAAATAGATGTTGGCGTCCACCCAGTTGGTATCCAGGAGACTTTCCCTCACAAACACCTCTGCTTCCCTTGCTGCTGATCTCAACCACTTACAATCTTCCCTCCTCCGGGCAATGCCAACTTGCATCCTGATGAGACTCTTGAGTTCTTCTCCTTCTACTCCCCCTGAGTACAGTTCCCTCATGAGCTGTCTTGCATCAAGGAGGCGCCGAGATCTTGTGGCAATCTCGATATCCTGACAAGTATGCTTGTTCGATGTCGCCCGTCTAGTCTGCAGGCTTGCCATGCCCTAATAATCGGAAAAGAGGAAATACATTACTTATAGCTTGGAGACACCTTTACATTCTGGACACTTATATTTGTCGATGTCCAGAGCATCCGATGGAGCTATGTTGATGCACGATCCGTGATACCAAGTGTCGCAATAATCACACTGTATCATAAATCGTCGTTGCTTGCATAAACAGTGAGTGTCATTTTGTGTGTTGTTGGGAGCTGCTGATTTTGTATCAGGGGCTTTGTAGTTTGTTATCCATGCTGGAAGTTGTCTGTCACGGCAGAGCTTCATCCTGTCATGGTTTACCACCATGACCTTGTTTCTCATTTGCACTCTGAAGAGATAGGGTGTTATTCTCGCACTGATGACTCCTGGGCCTTTCCAGGGGGCACTCAACTTTTTACACTTCCCCTTTATGGCCGTATTGTCCAAGACATACACCTGGTCACCTTCCTGGTAAGGTTTCTCTAGGATCCTCAGGTCATAGTTTCTTTTCATCTTCCGTTGGGTTTCCGTGAGGTTCTCACGGGCAATGTGATGACTGTCTTGGAGTGACTTGACCAACTTGGGAATGTACTGACTGACACCCAGGTCCTCCTCTGGTGTAGCAGATGAAAACATCAGGTCTGCTGGCATGTTTATCTCCCGTCCCAGCATCATCTGATTGGGGGTCTGGCCGGTGCTCCTGTTCACAGTGGCTCGAATGGCTCCGGCCAACTGAGGTATGTAGACATCCCAATCGTCCTGTCTCTTACCGACAAAGCAGCGGGTGGCATCCATGATTGTACGATTGTATCGCTCTACTTGGCCATTCGCAGAAGGCCTGTACGGTGTTGTTCGCTTCTTATGGATTTGTAGAACACGGCAGAGAGCAGAGAACAGTTCGCTCTCGAAGTTTCGACCTTGATCGGAATATATATTTAATGGGACCCCAAACCTGGAAAAGAACGAGTTGACTGCTGCCTGGGCTGTCACTTCTGCTGTCTGTGACGGAAGGGGTATAACCTCCACCCATTTAGTGAATTGGTCGACCATCACCAGTATGTGTTGATTCCCTTGTTTGGTCTTTGGTAGAGGGCCCATAAAGTCGATGTGAACGCGTTCCATGGGAACTCCTTCATGGTATTCAATGAGCCTGTGCCTGTTCTTACGGTTTGGTTTCTTTTTCTGGTTGCATGTCTCACATGATATAACATATCGTTCGACTTCTGCTCCCATACCATACCAGTAGAACTTCTCCTTCATCCTGTATTTTGTGCGTTTGATTCCCTGGTGGCCTGCAGATGGTAAATCATGGTGTAACCGTAGGGCAGCCTCTCTTAACCCTTGTGGTAGGATTAAATATTCCTGGTTGCTGTCCTTGGCCTTAATGAACAGAATGCTGTTCCGTAGGCAAAGACGATCTCTGTTGATCCAGTAGAACTTGGCTGTGGCACTTGATGAAAACAGCTCTCCCTCTGAAGGCTTCAATTTCTCTTTTAGCCAGCTCATAGCCAATCTAAGATCTGGATCTTTGATTTGTTCCTGTTCGATCTCCCCTACTGACAGACCCCAGACACTTTCCCTCTTGTCACCTAACTCTACTACAATGATCTTTGTTCCCTCATCTGAGAGGATGTTCACCTGTGAGGTTGTGGTACCATCAGGAAATCTGTATATCACTGTTTCCAGTGTAGGTGTTTCTGGTTGCATTTTGCCTCCAGGGTCCCAGGTGCGGGACGACGCTGCTGAGTCGCCACCCTCCTCTGATGCAGAGAGAGTGGCCATTTGGCAGCGGGAGATTGGTACCACGTCATCTACCTCCTCGATGAAACTTGACCACTGCATGTGGGCCCTAGTGCAGTATGAGCACCCTCCACATGGTAGGTCCTTTAATTCTACTCCGTGGATGTAGTGACCTTCTGTTGTATCTCCTGTTCGTGAGAGTGCATCGGCATTGCTATGTAAGCTCCCTCGGCGATGCTTCAGTGTCATGTTGTACTGGCTCAGTTCCTCAATCCACCGGGCCAGTTGTCCCTGGGGTTCCTTGAACCTCAACAACCATAATAGGCTGTTGTGGTCCGTGCGAATGGTGAACGGTTTTCCCAGAAGGTGGTGTCGGAATTGACGCGTGAGCCTCACGATAGCTAAGAGTTCTTGACGAGTTGTGCAATAGCGTCTCTGCTCAGGAGTTAAGGCGTAACTCGCATAAGCGACAACTCTTTCCTGGCCATCCTGGACTTGTGTCAGCTCTCCACCAATGGCTGTGATTGACGCATCGGTGTCCAGGATAAATTCATCGTGCGCGTTAGGTAGAGCAAGGACAGGCGGTTGCGTCATCTTGTCTTTTAGGGAATTGAAGGCTGTCTCCTGCTCCTCTTCCCAACGAAATTCTTTGCGTCCTGTGATGGCATACAAGGGAACCGCAAGTTCCGCAAAGTCGGGGATGAAGGCTCTGTGGTAATTTACAAAGCCAAGGAATCGCTCAACATCTTTGGTGTTTTTAGGTGTCGACCAGGACCCCACTGCACGGATATCTGCATCCGAGATTCCAATGGAGTTCTCGCCGACAATTCTACCCAGGAATTCTACCTTCTTCGAACAGAAAGCACACTTTTTGGGTTTGAGTTTGAGTCCATGCTGTCTGAAGCGCTCTAGTGCCTCAGCTAGATTGTGGAGATGTTCATGAAAGTTACTTCCTAGAATGACAATATCATCCAGGAATGCCAAGGCAGTTTTCCAGTTCAAGCCCCTGAGGACGAGATTGATAACTCTGGAAAATGTAGAAGGACTATTGCAGAGGCCGAATGGCATTTTGGTGAACTCGAATAAGCCATACTTAGTGATGCATGCTGTCTTTTTGCGATCCTCTTCACGTAAGTTGACTTGCCAGTATCCCCAAATGGCATCAAGTTTTGAGAACCAACGGTTTCCCGAGAGTGTGTCAACACAGTCCTCGACCAGTGGGAGAGGGTAGACGTCCTTAACGGTTATGTTGTTGAGCGCCCTATAGTCAACGCAAAAGCGGACTGTACCATCCCTCTTTCTAACTAGAACAGGTGGAGATGCCCATTCGGATACCGAAGGTTGGATAACTCCAGCCTGCAGCATTTTGTCCAACTCTTTTTCTTCCTCACCAGCAAACTGAACTGGAGTTCTTCTCATACGTTGTCGTATTGGAGGTGCATCCCTAGTGTCGATACCATGGTCAATCTCTTTGACTGTCCCTATATCAAATATATGAGATGCAAATACGTCGGAGAAGCTACAGATGAGATCTCTCAGCTTACTGAACTGTTCTTCCGTGAGTTCTCCCTTGGACAATTTCAGCATATCTCTCAGGTGTGCAGGTACATTCGCAAATGGATCATCAGCTAGCCCGGATGCGGAGCTAGTGTCTGGATTGTGTTCATCACTCACCGGTCCAGGTACGGCATCGGTTTCTTGGGAGTCTGTTTCTGACCCTGAAGCGGTGTCCTGAATTTTGGGAAGCGAATCAGCTTCCACAGCTTCTCCTACCGCCTGCCCAGGCTTCATCACCACAAAGCTGTTTGTGACGTTGGCGACATATAATGTCGGCCTGGCTTTGCTGCGGTGTGCAGATCTTGGGATTACAAGATATGATCATAATCTTTATCTGGATGAAGTTCACCGATTTTCGAAACTTGTACATTCTGTTAAATCTAAGTATTACACTGAACAGCTATCCACTGCCAATACTAAAATTGTTTTCAAAACTTTAAATACTCTGCTCAACCGAAAGGTTTCACCACTTCCATGTACCATTTCATTTAAAAATCTTTGCGAAAAGTTTAGTAATTACTTTGAAGACAAAATTGTCAAAATCCGGAACACAATTAACTCATCCCAGACAGATTACACCCCACCTCCCCATAATGCAATTGCTCCTGAAATAAGTGAATTTAGAACAATTAACGAAGCTGAAATTTCGAAAATAATTAAGAAATCTCCTAATAAATCCTGCACGTTGGATCCTCTCCCCACTTGGCTCGTTAAACACAACTTGACCACACTCCAGCCCATATTTACTTCTATAGCTAACATGTCATTGTCCACAGGGACCTTCCCCACAGTACTCAAGGATGCGGTGGTTACCCCATTGTTGAAGAAGCCCACCCTGGATAAGGATATCTTAAAGAATTACAGGCCCGTTTCAATACTGCTTTTCTTTCTAAATTAATTGAGAAAGCTGCTTTGTTGCAAATATCAGATTATATCGGTAGTAATGACTTGTATTGTAAGGTCCAATCTGCTTACAGACCCAATCACAGCACGGAGACAGCCCTGTTGAAAGTCAAGAGTGACATCATCCAAGCTTTTGACAATCGGCAGGCTGTTTTCGTGGTGTTGTTGGATCTGTCTGCTGCTTTTGACACAATTGATTATGATGTTTTGTTACATAGATTATCACATGTATTTGGTTTCAAGAATAACGTTATTGCCTGGTTCAAATCCTACCTTAACAATCGAACATGTAGAGTTAGGATCGCCAATGAATTTTCTGATTCTAAGGTTCTTCTTCACGGTTTGCCCCAAGGCTCATGTGTCGGACCTCAGATGTTCCTTCTTTATACTCAACCTATGTATGATATCATCACACGCTACCCTGGTATCAAAGCCCATTTTTATGCAGATGACACTCAGTTATACATTAATGTTGATCCCCGAATACCTGGTGAATCAGATCGCGCAATTTCCACTTTATCTAAATGCATTTCGGAAATCAAATCATGGATGTCTAAAAATATGCTACTCCTCAATGATGACAAAACCGATTTTTTTATTGCTGCCAATCCCAACATTTTGCATAAGTTTTCAGATATCTCTTTTACCATAGGTAAAACTATTATCAAACCATCCAAAACTATAAGGAATCTTGGAGTAGAATTTGATAGTGCAATGAACATGTCCCATCATGTATCATTAATTTGTAAGTCTGTTAATTTTCATCTTCGTAATTTATCACGTATCAGAATGTTCATTGATGATACCACATGCCACCATGCAGTCCGTGCTTTAGTAACTGCTCGACTTGACTACGCTAACTCACTTCTCATAGGTTCATCAGCCAAAGAAATTAAAAGACTTCAGCGACTTCAAAATAGGGCTGCTAAACTCATATTCAAGACAAAAAAGTCTGACCATGTATCTCCGCTCCTCCAACAGCTTCATTGGCTACCTGTACAAAAACGTATCGATTTTAAAATTATGACTATTACTTTTAATTGCCTTTCTAATAATGCACCATCTTATCTATGCGAGCTTATCTCGCTATACCAACCTAACCGTAGTGGACTTCGCTCTAGTTCTGACCAAAAGATGCTCTGTAAACCCCGCACTCATCTTTGTTCTGCAAATAAGGGTTTCTGTGCTTCTGCGCCAAATCTGTGGAACAATCTCCCATCAGATATTCGTCATACTAGTGAACTTCAGATGTTTAAAAGTAAACTTAAGACTCATTTATTTTAGCTTTGTTGTACATCTTATTTTATTCACTGTTAATTTTAGAATTACATCTCATTTTATTCACTGTTAATTTCAGAAATTATTAAGTTGATCCATTTTGTAAAGCGCTGTGATACCTTTCAGTCGTGTAAGAGCGCTATATATAAATGCTATTATTATTATTATTATTATTATTATAAGACGTAATCTGGCATTGTTCCCTGAAGCTGACAAATAACAGCAGTGACAGAGTGTGGAGGGATAACTCTCCTCTTTGCTACAGTCACTCGGGAGACCCTAGTCTCCCTGGGTTTGTTTCCATATTGGATAGATATTGTGTCCTCTCCCAGCGTCATAAGATTTCCCCCCATATCCATTTTCATGGTTCGACTCCGGAAGAAATCAATCCCTAGCAACATATCATCCTCAATTGGGGCGACGTGTATTACTTCGTGATATGACGTAGAGCCAATCCTGAACGATACTGGACCTATCTTGTACCCATTCATTGTTGAGTCTCTACCAGCCATGTGAAATTTCATGTTAGAGAGTATTTTTGGTTTCGGACATAATTTGTTGAAAATCCGGTCTGACAGTATAGTAGATTCTGCCGCAGTGTCTATTACTGCCTCGATATGCTGGTCCTCTAATTGTACTGGTACATGATAAACTGCGCTTGACTGGATTTGGTTGACAGTGATGATGTCTTCTGTTGTCTCTGTAGGTGTCTTTGCAAGTTCTAAATTGGCAGGGCAGTCTTTCTTTGCAATCACGATGGTCACAGTTTCACTTTCTACTTTGGCAATACCCTGATGCGGATATTCTGGCTCCGTTGTGACCTGATGCGGAAACTCTATATCTTGATGTGAATGGCTAACAACCTGGTGCGGTTGGGTATCTGCCTTGGACACAGACATGTGGCATAGAGGGGGGCTCCACAGATGCGGTGAGCTCTCCTGGCCGTAACCTACTGGGGCGAAAACCCGGCCTCCATCTTCGTCCCCTGAGCTTTTGGCTGCTCATCTTCGAAACGGAGAACCTTGGTTTCTTTCCCCTTCATGTCCTTTGCTGGGCAATCCCGTGCGAAGTGCCTTTCGTCGCCACAGAGATAGCAGGCGCGTCGACTTGGGGATGTGCTCCTCTGTCGTCCTAGCTCCCGGAACATTCCCTTGATCTCCATACTTAGATCAGAGATAGACACAGCGACCTGCTTGGTCAAGGCTGATGTTGCCACCGTCATTTGGGATATCTGGTTAGCCAACTCTGCCATTTCTACATCCTGTGTAGGCGCTGGTGTTTTGTTGTCGCGCCATGTCGCTGGGGCAATTTCATTCTTGAGAATGGGCTGGAGAGTCGACGGCTTCCTTCTCACATCCATTCTTCTGATCCTTACATCTTCGTCCTCTTCTTCCCCGGAACCAGGGTCATTTTCGCAATACTCGTAAGATGCGCATTTATACGCCCTAACAGGGGGTGCAGGCTTAGATGGTTTTTGCGGAGGGTGTCTGGAACCTGCTGACTTGCTGATGCAGCGGAACCACTCCATCTTGTCCATTGCCTCATCAAAAGTCTTAGGTTGCTGTATGCAGGCATGCTGACCAGCTTCACGGTCCAGGCTTCCCATGCAAAATTTAATAATAGCATGCTTCCTGATCCAAGCCTCGGGCAGATCTTTGTAGGCTTTGGCTGCCAAAGAGAGAATCCTATCGGCCCAGTCTCTTAGAGTCTCGCTTTCTTCCTGGCACTCAAATTGGAAACGGGCCTGGAGGGTCCCTCGGGAAGTTCTTCTCTCTTAAACCTCTTGTTGAATTCTGAGATCAGGTGGCTGTAAGACAAATCTTCATTCATCTTACTAAGAAGGACGTAGAAGTCTGCAGCTTTCCCTGTTAGTCCCCAAATCAACATATCTTTCTTCTGACCTTCCGTCCAACCCACAGACGTTGCATAGGTTTCAAACTTCTGCTTATAAAGTGCCCAATCAAGTTTGCCATTAAACTCCAGCGTCTTGGGGAGCACTCGTGGTTTCCGGTCATCTAGCGATACACCTCGAGCCTGGGGTGCATGGGTAGCCGACTGTGGGGTCACCACTGTGCGTTGCCTAGACTGGAGTGGTGGTACAAGTTCTGGTGATGGATATGGAGTTTGACCATACCATTGGTGTGATGGGTCAGGGCGGTATGCCACCGACTGCGGTGGTAAGTTCGGGTAAGTACCAACATCCGGGTTTTGGGTTGGAATGGGTGGGTATGCATACATGTACATGGGCGGTGTTGTGTATTTGTCTATGTAGGAAGACCATGGGGGCACGACTTGAGGTACCGGCCTACCAGGTTTGTGTGATGGGTAACCATGAGGTCTGCCTCGTACTTGGGCAGAGTCAATGTGTTGCGACATATTCTGCACAAATGCTTCTGCAGAACCTGGAGGGGGTTCTGTAGGCTTTTGCCTACCGGACGACCCGATGCGGTTGTCCTGTTGTGTGGGTGCAAACGGCTTCCTAGTCGGGCCTTGATCTGGCTGCATGCTTGCCTGTTGACAGTAGGGGTCTGTGGTAAAGTCAATTGATCTAAATAGCTTCTCTGAGAGTCTTAATCTGTGTATGTATTCAATATTAGCTGGTGTAATTGGAAAATTCTCCTCCCTGTATTGGACAATATTTCTCGCAATTCTAGACCCTACCCCGGGAAGTTGCTGTAGCTCCACCTCCCCTGCGAAATTTATAGGAACTAATGTGCACATGAGGAACAGAGAAATCTACCCTAAAAACATTTATGGCACAATCCTCGGCATTGAGACAAATTGCATGTACATAGCTCCGGAATGCCCAAGTCATCAACAAAAATTATCACAAAACAAATTTACAACAGATGCGTTGTTTCTACCAAGAAATAAAACAAATATGTTTTACCAACCCATGTAAAACTGACGCAGAAAAGCAGTATCTTTTGTTAAATTTGATTCTTTCTATTTATTTATTTATTTACTTTTTATTTTTATTTTTTATTATTAACTAACAAAAGCAATACAAATATTGGAAAACCAAAACTTGAAATCACAATGAAAATTAATAGAACAATATTATTCAGTAGAGTAACACTGCTGGCCAATAGGCCTACTCATTGCGGTATTGAGTCTTCAAAAACAAACAGATGCGTTTTAATCTGAATAATCAACAGTGCCGTAGACTGCAGGGAACACGCACACGTCTCTCCACAGCCCAACAGCACAGCCCACAAAGCAGCCCTGTCTATTTGTAATCAGATGCGAAATTACAACAGACTATGTAATTTAGAACAAATAAAGTACATGAAAGTGAGATTCAAAACTGTGGAAAGCCGTACCACTGTGGTGTTTTTAGCTTACTGAATGCTATTGTGACCCAAGGTCTTAAAAATCAAACAGAACGAATAACCAAAGTGAGGGCAAACCAGTCACATGTAAGTCTAAATCATGTGTAAATACATAGACTGGAAAAAATTCACGGACATAGCTAGGTACTTGCAAAAAAAATTCAAAATGTCAGGAACAGTTTAAAATGTGATGATTTCAATAAAGCTCCCCAAGAACGTTATTTTAAGCCATAAATGACCAACATCAGACCATCTTGAGGAAAGTTACAGCTATCCAAATATGCCGAAATCGGGCTAAATGTCTCACACCCGCTCCATAGCTTTATCACTAGCACATTTTTGACCCAACAAACTTTTCATTCATAAAAAAATAAACCAATCAGTGTGCTATTTGCAATAAATACATCGATCTTGTCCAATCAGAGCAAGGCAAGGGAGTCACGTGACGTCATTAGCATAGCCACTACCTAATTATCATATTTGCACTAGAGATGACCAAATTGGATTGATCCGTGGCGATTTAAAATCCATCCATATTTTATTAAATATCAACCATCCGTTATTTAAAACGTTCAATATGACTAATAAACATCCCATAACCCCATAAGATACAATTATTTCATCAAAAAAAGCGATATTATACCATTTTTGAGAGTGATTTTGCAGCCGTTTACAGAAAAAAATATATGGCCGCCCGCTTCGTCTTTGAAAGTACTACCTCCAAAAATCTTCTAGTAACTTTCAAACCGCATGGAATATAACGTCATCGCCTGAAACACATAAAAACTACAGATTGTTCTTTAAGTATATCAACTTGAAACATCGGATTGACTTATCATTATTGTGATAGAAGGGTCAAAAAATCCACGGAAATACCCAAATTTCGACACTTCTGGAGATCTCATGAAATCACGGAGAGGTGAGAAAAACAGTTACGTGATTGAGAATGTTATGTAGAGTAGAAATGGCCACTAAAACACGTACTGCGCTTCCGCAAAAGTAATTTTAACCACCGTTTCGAGGGGAAGTCACATGCGATGAACAGGTCATCCGGGTTAAAAATTGTCTTTCACTAAAAAGTTAGGACGTTCACGCAGCGCCCTCACGCGGATTTGCAAGTGCTTAACATAGCTGAACACTTGCCCATTTGCCCTCTCCCTTTTTATTTTATATTTATATATGTATATTTTTTTCAAAACTATCTCGAGACGGCTCACTAACAAGCTTTTATATGTGCAACAATTTTAAAAGGCAAAGGCTACTTGCTGTGCCGCTCCGAACTATCCTCGTCGCCAATGTAGTGATTTTCGGTGTCACTCCACAAGTAAGCGTCAAGCGTGAGCTGAGAGGTGCCTGCCCTGGCCGAAATGTCACGGGTCCGAATTCCTCGTGAGACAAGCCCGCAAGATTACTTGAGTAATCCCAGGCTTGGGGTCCGATCCGGCAAACTTGAGTCTCGAAAGTACAAGACAAATATTGTGTAGAAACACGGAAACACTAGTTTTTAAGAGTTCTGGTAACAACCATGTGATGTTTATTCATACGTACGACAAGATCTGATCCAAGATGGCGGCACCCACGTGAAACTAATACATTGATCACTGGTCACGTGACTACTTATTTCTAATACATCGATTAATACAGGTGACGTACCAACTGGCACTACAAGTACAACAGTTTCGTCCGTCACGAACCTCCATTGGATTGTGCATGCAATAATTATGTTTACGATAGGCCTACTTTACAAACGCACATTCTAGGCCAATAAACCTCTAAATAATGTCTACTTACCTCTTAATAATGCAATTATATTTTCCTCTTTCTCGGTAACCCATTTTATTTTCTTGTATTTTGCTTTGGAGTTAATAAGAACGGCAAAATTCCTCAGTATTTTTTAATGTAAACGAGAATTAAATGGCCGCCGCTGAAAATGTTTTGCTTGTGATAAAATGTCACGTGATCACTGATACGCAATATGATTGGAGATTGCCTCGACAGATTGCCTCAAAGTAGAAAGCCAGCTAGTCTACTCATTGCCACTGGATTGCATGAAATGCCACACAGGGCAATCTCTGAGCAATCTCATTGCCAGCAACTTTTATTGCCTGAAAATTGCCCGAAAATTGCCCCGTGTGACAAGGCCTTTACGTTGTAGGTCAATATTAAACTCCGTATATTGCTGTGTGTACGTATTCTGTGCACACGCGATATGTCTATTCGTACATACAGGGAATAGTAATTCAGCATATTGTTTCACTTAACCTTCCGGTTTCGACCGGAAGGAAAGGTCAGATTGGGGTCACGTCTGAAAACGAAATGTGACATAGTTCAAGATCTTTAAGATAATAAAAAGATTGTGAAAATATCTTCTATGGTTCATGAGATATGATTTTTTGAAATTTTGAAATTTCAACTTCCGGTTTCGACCGGAAGGAGAGGTCAGATTGGGGTCACATCTAAAAACGACAAATCACATAATTCAACATCTTTCAGATGATACAAAGATTGTGAAAATATCTTTTGTGGTTCTGAGATATGAATTTTTGAAATATTAAACTTTGATTTAGCGTAATTCGACACCTGATGACGTAATCATGACGTCACAGCAAACGGTTTCGTTTGCTTGATATGTTCTGTTCATGTGTTAAGTTTGAAAACTGTAAATGCTCAGCAAGGATGCCTTTGTTGCCGGACAAGCGCCACTGAGAAGTAAAAAAAAAAACAGTACAAAAACTAGAGCTTAAGTGTTTGTTTGAACAAACACACGGTGTTCGAGTCAACTTCCGGTTCAATCAAACTATCAACGATGATGTCAATATCATATTTTGCAAAGGTGTATCATATTTTATTATTTCAATATCAATTTCATATTACAAAATATATCAATTTTGCATTAGAATGTGTTGACTTTGGACCGGAAGTAAACGTCAGAACAGGTGATTTGAAGGTCATATAACTTGTTATATGACACAATGAAACTTCCTCATGATCATGAAAAAATAACGTTAGTACTTGCTTTGGTTCAATTTCTGAGATTGGAAAATAATCCCTTTTTAAAAATGCCACTAGGGGGCGCTCTGAACTTTGATGATGTTATCAAACATTTTTTGAGAATATAAGATGTCACTATCACTTTATTCGCAGAAGTCATATTCAAATTTTCCTATGACTTTTGAGATTATGTTGCCAAAAGGGCAATGATATGTGATGACGTCATCAGTCATATTTTAAAAGGTCACATGTCAATAGTAATTTCGTCCACTGAAGGCATATACCATATCCAGTTTCGACCGGGAAAGAGAAGTCTGATTGGATCATGTCTGTGTACGAAATGTCACATAATTCAAGATCTGTAAGATGATGCAAAGATTGTGTAAATATCTTTGTGGTTCATGAGATATGATTTTTGAAATATATAAAAATTTTAGTGTATTTCGCTATCTGATGACGTCAACATGACATCACAACTTTACCTGAAACTATGTCATAAATTTATTGACAACTACATGTTATGGTATAAGTATGTGTTAAATTTGAAGGCTGTGTGAAATTTTGGAACTATGTTTTTGTTCAATAAGTCTCATCGAGAAGAGTAATGTGAAAATATCTTTTGTGGTTCACGAGATATGATATTTTGAAATATTAAACTTTGATTTAGTGTAATTCGATATCTGATGCCTTAACCATGATGTCACAACCGAGGATACAACTACATGTTAAGGTCTATGTGTTAAGTTTTAAGGTTCTGTATCAGAATAATGCTTAAAACGTGTAGGCCTTAATCTTTTAATTAATTTATTTATTAATGATAATGAAACATATAATTGGTTATTACATTAATTAAAATGAAACAAAATTCACTGACCATTTAGAAATTTACTAACCGGCTAACCAAAAACCAATATTTAAAAGTAAACACCCAACAATTTGGGAAAACAATACTAACCATTTTGTTGTTCTAGACTCTTTTTTTCTAGACTCTTTTTTGGTTATTAAACAATCATTGTGGGAAGTTCATTGATGCTTTTCGATTACAAATTTATACACATTATTCCATTTGCACAATCTGGATCTCTTGCCTCAAAATCAAAAGTAATTCATTTTGTATTTAAACTGCTGTGCCTGAAAACCTTTTTCACCCGATTTCAAATTCAAGCCACATTGTAAACAATTAAATTTACCAAAAACATATGCTTGGGTGTCTCAGAATATTTTACCAAAGGTGCAATGCTGAGTGTTGACAATCTTAAAACTTCTAATCTGGTCTGTGCTCTGACCATTTTGTTAAAAGTACGACTGTTCTTTCTGAATAATGGACACATCAGGGTATTTCACTGCAGTAGTAACTTCTAGTGTGTTGGGTTCCTCTATTCACCACATATCTTGTGAGTCATGTTGTACTTTGAGTGGTTTCGTTTCTTCTTACGCTGGAAGATAATAAATAAATGATTTCAATTTCAAATGCTTGTTTACATCTACTCTTTCAATAAAAACACAGATCTATGTATTGCCAAAAGTAGAATTATGAGCCCATCAGTAACACTTATTCTGGAACTTCTGGCATACTTCTAACAATCAATTTGTGAAATGTTTGATTTTAAGGTGAATACAAGTAGCCATGGAAGAAACAAATACATGGACCATACATCACCTACTTTATGTGACACTGTAAAAGTATAGGTATCAACTAATTTTAATCTTAAAATTATGTAGTAAGATGATCCAGAGATGGATAAAATAAACAGCTTGATGAGACAGAAAATATGAGGTTTAACCTGCGCTTTTATATGGCATTTATATTGTTCTGACATCCAAGAAAAACCTAGTAAACACAATACATAAAATTATATTAGATACATGTGTGTACAATTCAATCCTAACCCATTATTAGCATAGGCATAATTCAATACATCATAACAGTAACTGTGTTACATGTACAGGAAAACATTTAATTTTAAATATTGCCATGGCCTGAAACCTACATGTTTTATGTCAATAAATCCTACTCATTAGGTGTTCGACCGCGCAGCGCGAACACCTATTGTTTTTGTACTGTTTTATTTTTTATTTTTTATTTTTTTTACTTCTTCATCTCAGTGGCGACTGTCCGGCAACAAAGGCATCCTTGCAAAGCATTTACAGCCTTCAAACTTAACACATGAACAGAACATAACAAGCTGACGAAACCGTTTTCTGTGACGTCATGATTAGGTGTCGAATTACGCTAAAAAGTAAAATATTTAAAACGTTTCATATACGTTGCATGAAAGAATCAAAGTTCGTATAGCGCCGCAAGGCGCAATACGTGGCGCTAGTCTGGCCCATTAGCACAACACACGCACACAGCGTCGATATCGATTGTACTTAGGCTGTAACCAAATATCGTGTAGTACACGATATTTGGTTACAATGTATCTGCATGTCTATATCGACGCAGTTTGCGTGTGTATGTGTGGTGCCCGTGGCCCAAACGTCATTGTTTTAGGCTGTAAAAATGATTGCCAACACCGTCATAAAGAGTATGTATCTTGAAGTTACTTTTTAAGAGGATTTCCTGTATTTATCTGTATTTATCATTTTTTAAGCTGTCCATTCGTCGTTGCATTGTGCCTGTTTAACTAACATGACTAACGTTAGTTAGGCCTACGTGAACATACTTTGGACAGTAAACAATTAACAAAATATGTCACCAAAATGTATTTAGAATATAAATAAGGATAGGAAAATTCAGTTGTTAAGGTTATGGCAATTATTCAGTAGAAATTTTATGCCATATATTTTGTAATTTTTGTTTTCTCCAAAAATCTTCAGTTTGTGCACAAATTAAATAAGTAGCCTAGCGATTGTTTACTGCACTTTTCCTTAATTTTGTACCCTTCTCAGATACAAATAAACTTACATAGACAATTATTTCACAGGAAAAATGCACAATATTCATGACACAATACATGTACTTGTAGGTCCTGCTCCCCGAGGCCTCTCTCAGACATCACTCACATCACAATCACATGAGATTATATGAGTATATGAGACTCTGCAATTTCCTTAAATACCTTTCTCTTTTGATGAGAGTTTCGTGCGAGAACATTTCTTTAATTTATTACACATTGTCAAGAATAATTGTGTGCAATTTTGATAACAAACAATGCCCTTTTCAATTTCAATGGTCCAGCTACTCTAAAATTATACACTATTTTCCCCATTCCCATAAATTAGAACTTCTCTGAATGTTCAAATACTTTATTCTTGGTCCATGTACTTATAAAACCTTCCTATTATTTTTTACAGCATGTTCACTGTGACATTATTTTCCTCATTCACATAAATTAGAACTTATCAGAAATTTCAAATACTTTATTCCATGTACTTCCATAAAACTTAAAGTCTATTATTTTTTACAGCATGTTGACTCCGATGTATCATGGCTCAGACTGAGTTCCAGCCAACAGTACCCCAACACGGCGTTGACACCACATCCAAATGCAGTATCGTAACTGTTCAAGTCATCAACAATCTTGGTATGGTTTAACGTCTTATGTTAACAGATCGTTTGAGAAGGGGTCTTCATACCAATGATGAACATTTCATTTAGTTTTAATGGTTGTTTATTACCAAAAATTAAGGTTTAGTATAATTTGTTATTATTTTTTGCTATAGCAGTACTGGCATTTCAGTCCAAGAGAAGGGGTGTATCTGATAACCACCTTTCCAATCCATGTCAGTTAAACAACATTTATTTAAATCTAAGCCCTTACTCCTATTTTCAATCTTAAATCTTTTTTAGAAAGGACAGAAACATCTTGCAACTTCAGCTATGCAGAATTGATGCTGGGTGTGATTTTCGACATAATGAAGCACCAGTCGTCAGTCAATGGAATTGGTAATTTGGGCCCCCTTATACTTTTATTGCTTGTTTGCCCTCCCTTCCCTAGTTCTTGGATTCTATAGTGCTGCAATGATAGACCAAAAATTTTGAGAAAAACCCAAATGTGTTGGTTCATCACCAGTGGCAGTACATGCCATCACCAAGAACTTGGGGGAGGGGGCAGACATTTTATTCTAAAATTACCGATTCCAATGACAACCCCTGAATGTCACCCATTCTGAACTGTCACTAAATCGTACATACAGAGCGTACATTTATTATAAATGCAGGTTGATTCTGTTTTCTTATCAACAAAGGATCATGGTTGGGTTCATTTACACTGAAGTCATTTCACTTGTTACATGTGTAAAAAAGACCATGTACACTCATTCCTAGATTGTTTACAATTAGGTTAAACAGGTCAACAAAGTGGTTTCAATTGTGGGGAGGAAGTGTGTAACCACAAAAGTCAAGTTATGAAACCCAACAGACAGTTAAAATAAATATGTATTTCATTGCTTTATTAGCAATTTACAAGCATCCATACAACTCTTTGATTATTTCAATGTTCTAACAATTAATGTACAAAATGGCATCTGATCTTTACAGACATTTTGCCAATCATGTGTACAACCTTGAAAAGTAAAAAATCAATGTATAATTTGTTTTCAAATTTTATAAATAATTTTTTTAATTATTTGCGGTATAGGTGAAAACAAAGACAGTTTATAAGCATGTTACAATAAGGAGATGCTTGATTACAGTGTCACTATCATTGTCAATTTATCATTATATTTTTGTTATAAACTTAACCTGAAAGTGAAGTATATTATAAATAAAGATTAAATTTATTTTGTACAAGACTTAATACCAAGAGATAAATACCAATGTTGGCTTCATTTAAATCTAAAATTGAAAGGTTTTCCATAAACAAAGTGAAAATGGCATCCAATTATCAGATTTGATCCAGTGGATATATATTCTGTTTTCTTGTCAACAAAGGATC
Source organism: Zoroaster sp. YZ-2022 (assembly GCA_029582265.1). Classification (NCBI taxonomy): domain Eukaryota; kingdom Metazoa; phylum Echinodermata; class Asteroidea; order Forcipulatida; family Zoroasteridae; genus Zoroaster; species Zoroaster sp. YZ-2022. The sequence goes on along the minus strand of CM055828.1, from coordinate 20,742,946 downwards.
ATGGTTGGGTTCATTTACACTGAAGTCATTTCACTTGTTACATGTGTAAGACCATGTACACTCATTTCTAGATTGGTTACAAGTAGGTTAAACAGGTCAACAAAGTGGTTTCAATTGATTGTGGGGAGGAAGTGTAACCACAAAAGTCAAGTCATGAAACCCAACAGACAATTAAAATAAATATGTATTTCATTGCTTTATTAGCAATTTACAAGCACCCATACAACTCTTTGATTATTTCAATGTCTAACAATTTATGTACAAAATGGCATCTGATCTTTAGGTTGTAATTCTGTAGTATGGATGCAGCTACAGACATTTTGCCAATCATGTGTACAACCTTGAAAATGCAAAAATCAATGTAGAATTTGTTTTCAAATTGTATAAATTATTTTTTAATTATTTGCAGTATAGGTGAAAACAAAGACAGTTTATAAGCATGTCACAATAAGGAGATACTTGATTACAGTGTCACTATCATTGTCAATTTATCATTATATTTTTGTTATAAACTTAACCTGAAAGTGAAGTATATTATAAATAAAGATTAAATTTATTTTTGTACAAGACTTAATACCAAGAGATAAATACCAATGTTGGCTTCATTTAAATCTAAAATTGAAAGGTTTTTCCATAAACAAAGTGAAAAGGGCAACCAATTATCAGATTTGATCCAGTGGATATATATTGTTTTCTTGTCAACAAAGGATCATGGTTGGGTTCATTTACACTGGTCATTTCACTTGTTACATGTGTAAGACCATGTACACTCATTTCTAGATTGGTTACAAGTAGGTAAACAAAGTGATTTCAATTGATTGTGGGGGAGGGAAGTGTGTAACCACAAAAGTCAAGTCATGAAACCCAACAGACAGTTAAAATAAATATGTATTTCATTGCTTTATTAGCAATTTACAAGCACCCATACAACTCTTTGATTATTTCAATGTCTAACAATTTATGTACAAAATGGCATCTGATCTTTAGGTTGTAATTCTGTAGTATGGATGCATCTACAGACATTTTGCCAATCATGTGTACAACCTTGAAAATGTAAAAATCAATGTAGAATTTGTTTTCAAATGTTATACATTATTTTTTAATTATTTGCAATATAGGTGAAAACAAAGACAGTTTATAAGCATGTCACAATAAGGAGATGCTTGATTACAGTGTCACTATCATTGTCAATTTATCATTATATTTTTGTTATAAACTTAACCTGAAAGTGAAGTATATTATAAATAAAGATTTAAAAAATATTTGTACAAGACTTAATACCAAGAGATAAATACCAATGTTGGCTTCATTTAAATCTAAAATTGAAAGGTATTTCCATAAACAAAGTGAAAAGGGCAACCAATTATCAGATTTGATCCAGTGGATATAATTACATTTAATTTTGTTTGAATTGGGAATTATTTACTTGTTGACAAAAACTCTTCTGCGGGGGGCAGTGGAAGATGGAAAGCACGGATGCAAGCTTTCTTCCAACTTTATCATGTAGTAGTTATAAGCTTGTTTTCTAATGAAAGGCTAATTAGCTGAAGAAAGGAAAGGGAAATATTTATATGGTCTTCCATGCTTTAGTAACCCCCAACTCCCCAAACAATTTTAACCCACACTTCCTGCTCTTTTGAATTTGCAGCCAAGTTTAATCCAGTTACTTTATACATGTAGTCCCCTTCTATCCTAAATCAACTTTTGCGACTTTATGCCCATAATAACGTTGAATAGGTTGATCTGGCTACCTACAACCCCTGGCAAACTATTTTCATATGAGTGATTTTTTAATGTTGATTTATCATCTAGCATAGTTTTTTGAAAAGCATGTGTTGGGCTAGTGTCAATATTTAAAATAAAAAACATTGTGTTCCAAGTCGCACAAAATCTCACAATATTTCCAAGTTCAACAGCCAATATCTCAAGAACTAAATGACCTATTAGAAAACAAAAAACACAATTGAATTCCTTACATTAATAGCTTGTAATTCTTGTGAAATGAGTTACCATAAATGCTTTGCCAATGGTCCAATTAGTGGCACACGAAGTAACGATTTTTACAAATTTTAAAAGGTCATATCTCATAGCTTTAATTTAATGTACAAGTTGACAAATTTGTAATTTTTTCATAATCATGAGGTCATATATGACCTTCAAACCACCTAATGTGACCTTTACTTCCTGTCCAAACAGGAAGTTCAAATTCAACACATTCTAACGCAAAATTGATATGTCTTTTGAATATGAAATTGATATTGTTATTATAAAAGATGATAAACCCTTGCACAATATGATATTGACATCATCGATGATAATTTGATTGAACCGGAAGTTGACACGAACACCGTGTGTTTGTTCTAACAAACACTTGAGCTCTGGTTACACTATTACTATATGATCTACTCACCAGTCGATGACAATTTAACTAAAAGGGTTTGATGACAAAACTCCCAAAGTTTACATAACGCTGTCTACCAGACAATGTGGCAGTCTGACGTGGAAAACCTCGGCCGCTTCACTCCAAAACAAGTAAACAAAACCCATGCGCGGCACTAAATTATAGGTTAAATCTAATTCAAATATAAAATCTACACTGGCTTTGGCTTTAAATAATGTTACAATAATTAGTATGATGTAATAAACATCCTTCAATCAAGTACTTAAAGAATATCATACCCGTTCAGAAATTTGTTTGGACTACTTGTTTCGTCATCACTCATTTAATCAGCATCCGAGGACCGTAAATTATGAAATGCGCCCTCAATCGTCCCAAATTAAATGAAACTAACGCAATATTAAAATAACATAAAACCTAAATCACCATAATTATAAGTAAAGTTACCTTTTGTAGATGTACTGGGAAAGTCTTATATTGTGAGCACAACATTCAGACAGTCGAGCCTTTAACGCCGTTTTACC
>CM055828.1:20699630-20739524 GCA_029582265.1 Zoroaster sp. YZ-2022 | reverse complement strand
GATTTCAATCCCTTTTATTCTCGCTATGATAAGACTGATTTTTGTTTTAAAAAGAACGAGTCTGAGGAGATTTACAAGCCTTATTCTCGCTATATGAGACGTTTTTTTTTTTTTTATGTATAAGAGGGGATCTGAAATAAGAGTGCGAGATTTCTCCTTTATTTCCTATGATGGCTGTTTTTTATTTTAAACCCCCTTTGACCCCAGGGCCAAAAAAGTTTTGGGGATAGCTTCGATCGGGTTTAAAGGTCCCGGGGAAATCGGCTGCCTGACGACCGGACAATTCCCCAAATTAAAAATGCTCCAGGGTTTTTTGGTTGGGCCCTATTGGGAAGAAGGAAAAGTTTATGAAAAGAAAGGCGCCCGTTTTGCGGTTCCCAGTGTAGCGTCCATTTCTTCAAAGGTCGTTTTAGTTGCAATCGGGGAAACGGCCATAAATGATGGTTTTTGGCTGAGATTTTGGCAGACAGGGGCTCGAATCGATGGAACGGATGACGACGCACAAGAAAAACTTCCAGGGGAATTCGTTCAAGAGGTGGGCCCTAAATCACAGTAAAATGAATAACTAAACTAGTATAGTAGTAACAGTTAACTTACCTTCCGGCCCAATCAAATTTTTAAAATTCACTTTTTTCCCTAGGCAGCGTAAATTTTGGGATGCTTTTTTTATATCTAAAGGGGGAAACAAATGTTGGAGTTGAGGAATGTAAATTTAAAAAAATGGATCCCTTTAATAATTGAAAACCCCCCCCTGATTTAAAAAAAGTCAAGTGAAATGTACAATTTTTAGTAGTTTGGGGGGGAATATTTGTATTCATTAAAACAGCAAGTTGATGTATAGATATAGCATAGAAATTTTAACATCCCCCATACCCGATCGTGCTGTTTGGGTCAACAGGCAAAATGCACCAGTCTAAGCTTCCAAAAGAATACCCTCATTCAAAAGGGGCCCTTATAAGTCGTTTATGCAAATTTGGGGGAATTCACTTCCAAACCCCACTTTAAAAAACAAAAATTTATCGACAACGAGTTTTGGGGGTGGAGGGAAGCTGCCATATTTTTTTTCTCAGAAATATTCTTTTGGGGCCATGACCCTGTCCGCAGAGCAAAGTAGCATTGAGATATTGTTTTTTAAAGGCCCGGATTAATCCTCCTTTTTGTTTTTCTGTTGCAGCCTACCTCCCAAAGGTGACACCCGGGAGATAAAGGGGACAAAGGAAAGTTGATTTCCGATCCGTTGGGAACGAGGACCATTATGGTGTACTGTAAAATTTCCAAATCATGGCCCCCCCCGGCGACTTTGCCACACGTGGGGGGCTTGTTATTTTGTCTCGGGGGATAGCCGTCGACGGACCACGCATGCGCAGCAAACAAGACCAAACCCTGATAAACAATTCTCCGGCACCCAAAACATTCCAGAAATGATGGCATTTTGCACTTCCCCATTGCTAGGGCAAAAAAACCCCTCTCAATACAAGATGTACTGGTCGACATCTGAAGTTCTTAAACCCCCATTCTATCTCGATCATGCCCCTAATCGGTTCAGTTAAATTTCCCCGGTTTTTCCCCCAAATCTCAAATAAACCTCGTAGAGCTTTTAAACGGGAAAACCCCAAAGTTCGGCCGAGGAAGTCCTGTCCGTTTTAACCATAACCCTAGAATCTGTCTCCAGAAAAAGGAAATTAAGGACGTTTAAAGGTTCAACATGCCTAAAAACCATCAAACGGGGATTAAAATTCTCCGAACGGCCCAAAACAGGAAGGTGTTGGAAATGCACAGGGCCGACGACCCAAAACTGTTTAGATGCAGACTCAGATTCCGTGACTGCCATCCACCCAACGTTTCAGGAAAAGTCGTTTGATCTGGTCCATGGACTTAGAATAAGGGGGCACTAATATATTGTATAATATAGCCCCGCTCTTTTTGCTAAACTTAAAACTAGGATTGAATGTTGTGGGAAATGTTTTTTCTACCAGGAATACCCCCGGCCGCAAAACCCAAAAAAAAATAAGAAAGGAGAACCCCTTTTTTTTGGGGAAAAGGGGGGCAAAGTATGTTTGGCAAGGGCAAAAAAACTGTAACACTTTTAACTAAAGTGGAACCCGTTTTTCCAAAAAACAAATTGGTGAAAAAAACAAGTGGTTTTGTGATGTTATGGCCCAATTGTTTTAAATTACAACAAAAAAATGGGTGGAACTGATCTTGCGCCAATGTTTTCAGTACTACAATCATACACACAAAACTTGAAATGGTGGGGAAAAAGGTTTTTTTTATATGCGAAATATGTATTGTCAATGGAGTTTTACCAGCATAGCAGGGAAAAAAAAAGTCAGTAACCTTTATTTTCGTATAGGGATTGTACAGGGTTTGTTGGGGTTTGGGGCGAATGCAACAAGTCAGTTGAGATACCATATTCCCAAGGGAAGGGCAACAGCACTATCCCGGCAAAACCCCCAAAGGAAAAAACCCACTGCATTGTTTGCGTAACCGCAAAATTTGGCAGGCGAAAACAAACGAAGATTTAAACAATGCACAACATATTTCATAGTTTGTTGGGGAAAAACCCCATCACTTGATTTAAATCTGTACTATTTTCCTTTAAAACGAGATTACAGTCCAAACCAACATTGAATTGGGGGTGGGGTGGGGTGTTTGCATGGGTTTGATGTATGTAAAAAACAAAAAATGGTTAATTTCCGGTAAACCAAAAAACCCCAAAAATTTATCCTTATTGTTTTTCACATGGGAAAAAAATCTACATGTACGGTTTGGAAATATCACCCATTTTTTTTTTTCTTCAGTGTAAATATGATCAAATATTTCATTTTTTTTTTACACTTAAAAAAATTGACAATATTTTCCCCCTTTTAAAAATTTTTACCATCGTTTAAAAAACAAATATATTGAGCCATTTTGGGATGTACAGTACACATGTAAAAAAAAATGTCTATTACTGCAGAGGAGGGGATTAATGAAATTGGGAAAAACCCACTGGTGCTGGAATTGGCCCAAATGTGGAAGAAAGGGGACTTCACTTTTTGGTAATGAAAGGGGTTAAATAAGAGAGCGAGTCTGAATATAAGGGGGGAGATTTACAATGGTTTTTTTCTCCCAGATGAGACTGATTTTTAATTTTTAATAAAGAGAGTCTGAAATAAGGTGCGGGGTTTTCAAAAAGCCTTTTTCTCGCTATGATGAGACTGTTTTTTTTTTTTTTAAAATAAGAGGCGAGTCTGAATATAAGGGGCAGTTTACAATGGTTTTTTTTCCTATGATAAGAATGATTTTAGAGGAGTCTGTATAAAAGGTGGATTTTTTTTTTGAAAATCAAAAATTTAAATTCCCAGATATAGCCAAATTTATCGAACATTCTTTTTGATAATAAAAATTTAATAATTTGGTTTATATGGGGATATCCACCAACAAGGGTTCAAGGCGCATTTTTATTTTTTCCCCGTCATAAGGGTCTAAGGGTCATAAATTTCGAAACCCCTCTCGCTCCCCCGGGATATACAGCCAATTGCTGCCCTGTCTAAAACCATAGAGCCAATTTCCTTTACAGGACCCATTTAACCCCTGGGGGGAGAGAAGCAATTTCGATTAAGTGTCTTGTAAGGGCACGTGTCACGGATTCGAACCCCAATTATGTTGTAACAAGTTTTGAACCCGGTAACTAGGCCCCCCAAGGTCATTTTTTAATTAAAAATTAAAAATTTAAAAAATTAAAAATTAAAGAATTAAAAATTAAAGAATTAAAAATTAAAAATTAAAGAATTTCCTGTACGGAAAAAAATCTATACTTAAATAAAAAGGGTTTTTTCCCACCCAATAAACATTTTCCTAGTGGACAAACAATCAAAAACTGATATGCCTTTTTATTCGATGTTTCGACCAGTGGCGCACCCAGGATTTGATTGGGGGCTCAAAAATTTTTTTTGAACCATTGGGGGAGAAATTGCCCCAAACCAAACCGTGGCGCGGCGGGCCCCATGCCCCTAGTCGTGCTGTCGAACCACGGCACATGTTAAATTTTTCCCCTGGTTTTCTATTTAAAAAAAGAAGACATTAGGGTGATTGGGACTCGTGGGTTTTTTTATATAATTTCCCCCTTTTGATGTAAAGAATTTAGTTTTTTCCCGTCTGAAAAGATTTCTATAGTTAAATATTTTCATTGCGGGGACGTAAATTTTGGATCTTTCCCGGGGCGGGCAAATTTTTAAAACACGAATTTGGCGGCAAACCAAACCCCAATATTACCCAATCGGTGTTTGCAAAAAGAGTGTCACATAATCTTTAAATTCCCAATCCTGGGCCATTGTGCAAACGGGAAAAGGGGAGTTGATTATAATGGGGCTTTTTTTAAATTTTTTGAGTAACCCCAAGACAGTCCACCAACAAGAGAAACGGACAAAAAATAAAAAAATTAATTAAAAGCTGCCCCCCACGGGTACCAAGGGGGGGGATGTAAAAAGCTTGTTATAAAACTGGTGGCCTTCGTTTCAGCATCGAAACCCCTAAAATATAATAGTGAGGGAAAAAATGGAAAATTTTTGGAGGGCTTGACCCATCCCATCCCTTGTACCCCCCCCTAACCCTTTGGAACCCCTCTGTGACAAGACTTGGAATTTTGCCTCTTTCCCGGTCCTTTTTAAAAAAAAAAATAAAACATCAGGGGCCCTTGGGGGGTGAGCCCCCCCAAACCCCGGGGCCCTTTTCGACAATAACCGGGGAAACCAACTTTCAGACTCTCCCGCCTCCTATTATTTCCCCAAAAAATGCTCAAACAGAATATCCAGAATGGGTAAGATGGATGCTTAGGTTTTGGTTTGATAATTTGACCCAACTAATAAAGTTAAATAAACCCTTTTAAAAAACCCCATTAAAACAACCGTCCCCCGCTCATTTCCAGCAGCATGGTGTTTGGTTTCGGTGAAACTTGTAATGCAGTATTTAATCTTGAGGTCCATGTATGGGGCCCATTTATCATAAACAAATTGAATTGCAGACCAAATTTTCCCCCTAATAATCACCCAAAACTTTAAAATTATCCCTATAATGACTGAACTGTAGGGAAAACATTATGACCCCATTTTTTGATAACTTGGTTTTGAGCTGCGTTAGGTTTTAATTTGAATAGTTCAGGCAAGAGTCCCCAAAAAAGATGGCCATTTCAGAAAACGGCGATGGCGCCTCCCCAACTTTTCTTCACGCGCACCCCGGGTTTTGAAAAGAAAGCCAGGAAAAAAGTTGCAGTCGATTCGTTTTGTTTTTAAAAAATGTTAAAAAAAAAATTTTTAGAATAAAAAAAGGAAAATGTTTTCATCTTTTGTTTATTAAAAATCTGTTTCCCCGTGTTGCACGGTTTGGTTTTGTGATATATTTTTTTGGGAAACCCAGAAATTTAAATTAAAAAGTTATCAAACCCCAAAAGTTTTTCCTTCCCTTTAAAGAAAACCACCCTTTGAGAATTTGAAAATGAATAAAAACCAAAAAAAATCATGCCAAACAAACAACACTGCATCATTAACGGCAAAAAGTGTTTACTTTTTTTTGGGTTTTAACTTTTTAAGTTTTATATATCCTTTTCCCCCCACAGAAAAAAACCAAATTCTTTTTTACATGTTCTAGTTCTTCACACACTGGTGGAGGCCAAATCACCTTTTCCAGCCAATATAGGAACTTATGAGTGTTAATTGTCTTCCAAGGGGGGCTACTTTTCTAGTCCCACCAATATTCATGATATCCTGGTTTTGGGTTTTTTCGTGTAGTCTGATTGGAAAATGTGTTATCCCCTCAGTTTACACATCTTAACAGCTGTGCCTGTCCCAAATTTTAATGACATTTTTTATCAAGCGTCCGATAATGGATGAAACTTTCCCAAATTGCTCTTTATTGGGACATCCTGAATAACATTTTGGTTTCCCTTTCAAACGGGCACGTTTGAGAAAAATTTTTGTCTAAAAGTTTTGGGGGGGGGAAAAAATTTGGTGAATTTGGGGTTTTCCGTGCAAATTTCTAAATATTGCCCAAAAATTCCCCCATTCTTTTTTTGAGAACATTTTTCCCCCAAAACAATTAAATCGCCTGCATTTTTTTGTTTTTTTTTAAAATTGTTTTTTTTATTAAAACCCACTAGGAACCCTCTAAAAAAAACTGCTATTCGTTACAGATAAATAGACTAGGTTTCTGGATTTTTGGGGGTTTTTTTTTAGGTGTTTAAAACCCCAAACCTGTTTTTTGTTCTTTTTTAGGTGCGAGCAAGGCCCAAAACCCCTCTTGTTTTGTTCTTTTTTTTGGTGTTCGAGCGACAGGAACGTTGTGACGTCGGGGATGTCATTAATGATTTATTACATAATTAATTATAATTAAAAATAAATTTTTGGGGAGTGCTGGAAATCGATATCTTTTGGGTTTTCGGTAACCCCATGTTTATCTCAACAAACCCAAACTGGGGGGTTTCCCTTTCCGTATCTAAACCCCCTTTTAAAATGAAAAAGGGTTTCGGAAACCAATTTGGGGCAACGTTTTTCACTGTCGCTAGAGAAATATGGTTGGGGAAAACCCATGGGGACTTAGGGGGTATGGTTCGGGAAAACCATGGGGATTTACGGTTTTTGGTTCAATCCCATCCCTCAGCACCACACCCCACAGTCAACTGACATGCCTCGCGAGCAAAAAAACCCCCAACAGGAAACACACAAAAGCACAATGGCAGCCAATCACAACACATCACACAACATAAACCCAAACGGGAAAACCCTTTCCCCTTCTACACATAATCCCAGCAAATACTACTTTAAGGGTGATTGAAACTTTTAACTCATCTCACCCCGAAAAAACCCTAAATCACAACTTGAACAACAATATTTTATAACATGTTTTACTGTTTTATTTGAAAAGGGTGAGTCACCCCAAGCCGTTAAAAAAATAATGATACTCAAATAATTTGAAAAAAGTTTTTCTTAGGTAGCAATAAGTTAAACCATCGTGACATCAAAGCAATATATTATACAGTTTTTTTCAACCACACACGATTCTACAACATTTTTTTCCTTTTTTCCCAAATAGTTAAACGTGCAATTAATCAATGTTTGGGGGAAAACATCAAATATCGCCATCAAAACCCGGGGTTTTAAACAAAGAAACTGGTTTCAAAACCCCGGGCGTGCATCAAAATCAAAAACTTTCACCCGGGTTAAAATTTTTATTTAAAAATTCTAACACCGTGTCATAATATGAAAATAAAAATATATTTGACGCGCAAGGGTTTAAATTTTATTTTTTGTGATGTTCGAACAGAACAAAAAATTAAAAAAAAACCGGGCGATCAAATATCAATTTTTTGGGGAGGGGTGAATATATAAACCGTCAGTTTTATCAGAGACAAGAGTCTTGGATTATCATGTCGATCATTTCTTTCGGCCACAAGTTCTCATCGACGTCGAACGAATATTTTCCTCGCCAAACATGGGGGAAAACCCGTCGGGGGATCCACCCCAAAGCTGCGTTTTGGGAGTTTTGATGTTTCCTCCTTTTGGGAAAAAGAGTGCCCCGCTGTTGGTCTGCGATCATCCCTTTCCACCGCCATGATGAAAAAAATTTTGTTTGGGGTTTTGGGAAAGGGGGTATGGTGAGGAAAACCATAGTGCAGCATGACCCTCAAACCATTCCCGACAGCGACCTTGGGGGAAAAACATTGTCCCAATAATATAATAGTATTTTCACGAGTTGTAAAACCCATCTAAAATTATCAGTCTTTCAGAGTTAAGGGGCCCTAATCTACATTATTTTGGACGCTTTTCTAGAAATGGCAGCACACATCGTTATGTTTCCACCAAAAAGCCGGGGTACGTAAAAGTAGCCCCTTTACCAATGTTTTTTTTACCTTCCCCCTTTCCGTGCTCAGATTGAAACCGGCTTCATCTTTTAGTGTATTTTTTGTTCTCACCCGCATCAAGCTCCAGTATTGTCTGTATGAAAAAAAAAAGGAAATAAAAAATACAGGAATTATTTCCCCATGTTTTGGCCCGCTACCCCCCCTGCCCGGTGAACTTATTGCACATAACAAACCCCTCTCCTTCACCCGCCGGTTTCCTCCGGGACCTTTGGGCCTTTTTTCATTTTTATTGATTGCTTAAAAACACGATCGATTCGTCAAACGCACGTTTTTAAATGCGTCATGGTCCTTAATCCTTGTTGAATTTCGAGACGGATGAGTTGTTTTCCCCACCCTTTCACGATGATTTTTCCTGTTGTTCGGGAAAACCCCCGTCTTCCTCCTGAATGAGGGAATTTCAATTCCAAAAAGGAAAAGTATACGTACAGATTTGGGTCAATATTTTGAAAATCATGTCCGCGTGACATTTTATAAAGTCCTACATTTTGCTCACCGATTTTTATTTCTGTATGTCCCAACGATTGAACTACCAGACTTGGGAATATTTGGTTGCACCCCTGACCAGCCTCTCTCAATGTCACCCCCGGTTTATTACATATTTGTTTCACGAACTGTTGGACAAAGTGGGGTCCCTTCCCCCCCCTCGTCGTCGCCTTCCCTACCCCCCCCGCATTTCCCACTCCCCCGTCCTCTCCTGCCCCAACATCAGGCCTAACTGCGTTGCGGGCCCCGCCCATCATCATAATTTCTATTGTTACTCATGGGTCATTTTATAAATAAAAATGTTCGATTACTGAAAGACTTTTGTTATTTCAAAACAGAAAAAGTGTTAGCACATTTTTGGATCCCCTACGTTGTTGTTCAAAAATTGAATGTGTTTAAACCGCAAAGTACAATCAAAAAAATTCTTTTTAAACGTACGCTTTTTTATTTGGAGATTAAAGGTTTTGATAATTTGCGAAAACAACCTGAAAGTATTTTAAGTTTTGCAATGCATGCATGGTTGTGAATGACGACGTTTTCATTCATTATTGTGGTTTGATCTACTAATCGTGTTGGATTGAAAAACGTAATACAAAAATGGTCGGCCCCAAAAAAAGTCAAGACCCTGAGATAAGCGAAAAAACCAAAATCAAAAACCAGACGCGTACGAGAAACATCAGTCGGGAAAATCAATCTGAAAAATTTTCGACCCCCGGGGGATCGAGCAACTTGGGTCGAACGAACAAGCCCAGGGGGCCATATATCATATAATATGACGCAAAAAGAACATTTAAAAAACATTTTTTTCGGGCCTGGGGAAAGTTTGACGGGGGTTTCTGGAATGACCGAACACAGTACCACACCTCAGATTCCCTCATACAAAAACTAATGATCAAACGCCGTCCCCCTAATGATACTCATTAAAAAATTTGAAACATGCCTTTTGTGGTAGCAATAAGTTAAACCATCGTGGCATCAAGTACAATATATTATAATAAAAAAAGGATCTCACAAAAAAGTCAAACCCCCGAGAAAGCGAAAACCGGTCAAACTCGAAACCGTCAGTCAAAATCATTTGGAAAATTTTTATCGACCCCGAACGATCGAGCAATTGGGATCGAACGAACAAGTCAAATAAATACATAAATATGACAAAAATAAAAATTTGAAAACATTTTATCAGGGGCCCCCGGAAAATGAATTGCGTGACGGGGGGACTGCGAAAGACCAGCACAGCACCTCACATCTCTTTTTCAACCCCTTTTTACATCACTGCACAACAATCAAACACTTTGATAACAGATCCCCTTCAACGGTGATTCCAACCCAGATGAGATAGACTTTCTTTTACATAACGAAAAAAATTTATACCCCCTGTCGAAGATTAGAGAGGGAACGAAACTTTGAGAATAAAGTTCCTGGGTTTTCCATGAACCATATTAACCCATGAAGTCCCCAAAGGTTTCCTGAACCAATTTTTACTGGACAGAGAGAAAAGAGGCCCAAATTGGGTTTTCCTTTAACCTTTCACTTAACGAAGGGTTTAGATGAGTTTGGGTAAGGGTTTTTTTTCAGAAAGAACTCAGCTTTCCGTTTAAATTTAGATAAAAACAGGCGTTACTGCAAACCCCAAAACAATATATTTTATATCTCGTGAACCAAGGGGTACTTTTTGATTCCTTTATAATCATACAGAAAGGAGGACTAAAATGATACACAGACATTCCTTTTTTTGACCCCCCGGTCAAACAAAATTTGTTTAAAAAAACCTTTTATAAATTGACGCAAATTGAAAAATATTCGAAAAACTTTTTGGTTTTTGTTAATGGATCTGCTCTTTTTAAAAAAATATTTGGTGACGTCATCGCTCTTAACAGCGCCCTCTAGCGGCGGGTTTTTTAAAAAGTCACTTTTGCTATCTTGAGAAAACAAAAGACAATTTTACCAAATTTGGCACAATTGACACCATACTATGAGGAAATATTTTGTAAAAGTATGAATGACGTCATAAATTGAACCAGAACTTAGGTTGGAAGAATTTATAATTATATGGATGACTGAACGAAGTTAATGTATTCAGTATAACACATTGTATGTATTTTATTATATATTATGAAAACTCGACAGTTATCCATAGTTTAGTGTTGATGTTTCCCGATAATTAATGCTAGCTCAAGTGTACAATCTTTTTTGACCTATTTTACATCAGTCAAAGTCTATTATTGTTATACTTTAGACTTTCTATTCACAGTGAGACCGAATGGTGCTGATGATGGCTTGTGGGCAATGTGCCAGGAAGTGTTTGAGGATCACGATTGCTCATGAATATATGTTCACCATGTTACATTTCATTGTTATACATTGTCTGTACAAACGTAGGCGCTCTGTAAACTTCGAAATGGACTTAAAAATCTTAAATGTTTTTACAGTCAAAACATAGTTGCGGGTTCAAAGAACCCAAAAGCTTAACAAATAGTTAGACCTTAACATATGTTCCAGGTAACGTTGTGACGTCATGGTGAGGTCATCTAATGAATATTACGTAATTAATTATAATAAAAAAATATATTTTACATCTTGTGAACCACTAGATAATTTCTTGATTCCTTCATAATCATAAAAGAACATGGAGACTCGACATTTGATACAAAGACATGACCTTACTGACCCTTTCTTCCGGTCCAAACTGGAAATTCAAGTTTAAAAAGTGGCAGGTTTAAAAAAGTCACCTTTTGCCATCTTGAGAAAACATTAGACAGAATTTTACAAAATTTGGCACAATTGACACCCATTTTTATAACGAAAAACTTTGTGAAGTATGAATGACGTCACATGATTGAACCGAACCTACGGGTTTAAAAAAATTTAAAATTATATGGGATGACTGAACCGGAAGTTAATGTTTCAATATGTGGTATTTTAATTATATATTATGAAAACTCATATCTCCTGAAGTAACTCTTGTCTCTTAACAACTTAAGGTGATGACGTCATCAGTACATATGATGCACACTGAACACCCTGACTTTGTTTTTAACAAACTCAATACCTCTAGTTATTTTTTTTTTCCCCCCTTACGTTCTCGGGAATTTACTCATTGAACGGATTAATGTATCAACTTGAAAATTGGCACAAACATTGGTCTTAATATGTGATGAATCTAAAACCTTAAAAATCACAAAAGCAGTTCCGGCTAAAACAATGGAAAGTTGATGGGTCAATAACCCCGAACGAAACAATGTACAGACTTTAACTTGGTACAAACATTTTATTATGATATTTGATTACCTAAAATTAAAATAAAAAAAAAAAACTAATCCTACCGTTCCCGGGTTAATGGGCTAAAAAATGGAAATGTAAAACCACCATAACTCCCAAATGGAATGGCATAGACTTTTGTACAAATATTTGTCCCGATTGTAGATATATCTAAAATCATAAAAACCATTTAAACTTAATTAGTTCTGTTGTAGGGGTAAAACAATGGAAACTTCTAAAACCAATAACTCCCAAACGAAAGGATTTAAAAGCCTTATAACTCCCTAACGAAATTATGTTCAGACTTGTAACTTGGTAAAACATTTTATGATATGTAGATTACCCAAAATTCATTTTAAAAAATTATTCGTTCAGGTTTAATGGCCTAAAACAATGGAAATATAAAACCACGATAACATCCAAATGGAATGACTAGAGACTTGTAATTTTTCACAGACATTTGTCCGATATTTAAAATATGTAAAATCATAAAATCCATACAAACGTAATCAGTTCCCTCTTATGGGCAAAATCAATGAAATTCAAAATCTCTATAACTCCTAACGAAATGATGTGCAGACTTGTAACTTGCTACAAATATTTATTATTATGCAGATGTACCCAAAATGCATAACAAACCATCCGTTCGGTTCAATGGCTAAAACAATGGAAATGTGAAAACATAATAACACCCAAATGGAATGGCGTAGAGACTTGCAATTTTGCACAAAAAATTGTCCTGATATGTAGAAATATATAAATCATAAAATCCATACAAACTTAATCAGTTTCGCTATTATGGCTAAAACAATGAAATTTAAAAACTTATAATTCCCTAACGAAATAATATGCAGACTTGTAACTTCAAAACATTTATTAGATATGTAGAAGTACCTAAAATTCATAAAATTCCATCCTTTTCCGGTTTAATAGGCAAAAACAATGGAAATGTAAAATCACCCAAAATGGAATGGCGTAGAGACTTGTAATTTTACTAACATCTGTCCGATATGTGAAATATATAAAATCATAAAATCCATAAAACATAATTAGTTCCCTATTATGGCCTAAAACAATAAAATTAAAAAAAGCCTATAACTCCCTAACAAATGATTTTCAGATGTAACTTGGTAAAAAAATTATGATATTATATGTATTAATTGAAAAAAATCCATCGTTCCGGTTTAATGGGCTAAAACAATGGAAAAATTCAAACCCCAATAACTCCCAAACAAATGGATTTCAGACTTCACTATGGAGCAAAAACATTAGTCTTGATATGATGATGTAGGTATCTTAAGTCATAAAATAATTGAAGCGTGCCCGATTCCGTTATCATGGGCTAAAACAATGGAAAAATTAAAAGCCTATAACTCCCGAACAAAATTATTAAAGACTTAATTGTACTTTGCATAAATATTTGTCCCAATATGTAGTAAATCTAAAATCATAAAAATTGCTTTTCTTTGTTCTTTTTTTATCCGTTCAGGCTCTCATCTGTGGTAATACCTTTCAAGCTTTTTTTAATTTGACTTACAGACATGGACAATAATCGGCTGAATTTACTGTTACACTTTATGGAAGCTTCAGTGCTCTTATGGTGAAATCTTCAGACAGTTAATCGTAATGTCCTTAGTTCGAGATCCGCCATGAACATGACCTAGAATTTTGTTGCTCTTCTTGTAACATTGCACAATTGTCGACTGTATTACGGAAGCCCCCTGGTCCAGTGATGAATTCCTTTTCTCATAATCAGGTTCTGAGTTAAAAGATACGCCATGAACATGATCGCATTAATTTGTTTTATTTTTCTTTACCCGTTCATGGATATCTCCGTGATAATAAAACCAGTTCCAAAAATGCCTGAAATGTTTACATCAACGACTTAAAATGTTTTACTTTCCGACTTTGTACCAAAACCAAACGAAACACCTTACGTTTGTAACCAAACAAACGTACTTCTCTTTTTTGTTTTACACCCTGCCCTGTTTTATTACAGGATAAATAACACAAAATTAATTTTTAAAAATATATATATATATATTTTTATTATCAGCGGTTTATTATTCATTAGACCTGTCAGAAAATACCCTGAGATAAGGCACATACACCCCTTCGTCTTTGTATGAAGTATTTCCATCCCTTTTATTCTTCATTTCAGCAATTCTCATCTTAAAGATTTTGCAGACTGAAAGTAAACGCAGCTAAAAGTAAACACAGCACAATGAATAACTTTGATTTTTTATTGAAAATATCCTTAATATCCTATGATTTCAAATATTACAGTGTAAAATCAATAACAATGGTATTGATGACTGTTTCATAATAAGAAAAGAATATTCAAGAGCAACATGCACATGCATGTCCATTGTTTTAGAAGGGTAGAGCAGAGTTTAATATGGAATTGGTGTCCATTATTCTCCAAATTGAGTTCTTACAGAAAATTTCATTTTAACATGCCTTGAAACAATGCTTTGTACTGCAACTTTTTTTCAGCTGAATTTTCATTCAAGTCACTGTAAAGTGTGCATGCATGTTGAATTTCAACCTTTTCATTACGAGCTGTGAGAACATGAAATTCTGTCATTTGCTTTTAGAATTTTTAAAATTCATGCAATACTTGTTGAGATATTCTAAAAATATTATGGGAATTTAGAAGTTGTGATGGTGTATATAATGATTAACAAATTAACCAAAATTTGAAATACTGATAATTCAAACCAAAACTGGGAGGTATAAAAGGAAAAGCTGTCGTTTGATTTCAGACGTTTATTAACAAACTTTAACAGCCTCACAAAATAAACAAAACATCTAAGTGTCTGATAAGTACTTCCCAATAGTTTGGGATTTTAAAATAGGTCTCTCCAGACCTTCCGTTTGTTAGCGATGTCACGAAGGTGGGCGAGGTCCTCCTCCTGGGGTCCTGTTTAGCAATGTCATGGTTGATCCGATGTCTGCCACACCTTTGTTGTCCGAGCTAACGGTAGCATAAAAAACCTCCCCGGCGGGGGTATTTTGGGCATTCAAGCATTATGTGGCCAGCATGTCCACCTGGATTTCGTAAGCGTTTACAGAGAGGGTATTGTGTTCATCCTTCAGCACAGCCAGCGTCAGCTAAAGGTCGAGGACCGATGTGCTGGACGCTGACGGTATACTGAAACCATAGGCAACAAACACTGTTACTGATCGTGATAAGATATATGAGGGCAAGTCTGTACAATAATGAAACCAATGCCTTTATAACTGATCATAATTTGTTTGAAAAGGTCAAGTTTAATAGCAAAAGTTCATTTATCATTTGGTTCCCAGGTTTTGGTATCCTGGAGTGCGATGAGTTCAGTCCCTAGCGTTCATCACAATCTTTACCAGCTTGCGTCTGTTAAGCTCATCTAGTGTAAGTCCTCGTACGTTCCACGTCGCAAACGTCAGGAGAGTGCAATAACGTACTGGAAAGGTATACTGTCCGACTCTCGTCATGTGCGGTCGTACTCCTGCACTCAATTTACGTATAGGCCCCTAATAGAACCTTTCCAGTGGGAATGAGTTATATAAAAAATTTTAAATAATAATCCTTTCAGGCGGGATATCCCTTTTGACATACAAAATAAATTTGTAGAACTGCCAAAAATAGGGGGGAAATAAATGGTTAACAAACAAATAATGATAAGAAAATGGTTACATAATTGCAATATAATACCTCATAACAAAATAACAGAATCTTATTGACAGATATTTATATCATTACGTTTGATAATATAATTTCTTTATAATGAAATATAAACACATGAATTTACTATAATGTTACTAAATGTTTTTCTCTCAATACCTGTTTTGAAAGCTATATCATTCCAGCAACATTATGTGTTTCTGGCTTTGGGAATATAAGACAATTTGACTATGAACTGCAGTTCTGTTTGGGTTAGTATTTGTTGAACGTGATTATGTATGTATTCTTAAACCAAGGTAGACACAACTGGCTTATACTTGCAATATCCAGTGCTTCTATGAGTATGTTTAATTTCTCTGAATTAAAATAACATTATACAACCAACCATGGAGTTTCAGCTCAATGCGTCATTCACTACATGAGAAAACTTGTTTTATACTGAAAACACTTAACCAAAACGATTTGCCTACAATTGCATTTTTAAAAAGTTGCATATTAC
This sequence comes from Zoroaster sp. YZ-2022, assembly GCA_029582265.1. NCBI lineage: Eukaryota > Metazoa > Echinodermata > Asteroidea > Forcipulatida > Zoroasteridae > Zoroaster > Zoroaster sp. YZ-2022. The sequence goes on along the minus strand of CM055828.1, from coordinate 20,723,720 downwards.
TCCATTTTCCTAAAGTGAAAGTACCTCAGACGAATAATTTCTCAGGATGGATTTCTAGGTTCCTTTACCAAATTAAATCAAGGTAGCTTTCAAATAAAAATTTTTAAATGTGTTAAAATAAATATATATATATATATATATATATATATATATATATATATATATATATATATATATATATATATAAAATAAAAATTTAAAAAGCAGAGCTTCCAATCACTGGAAAATCTAATTTGAAAAAGACATGAAAGACAGTGCTGACATGATGCAGAATATATTTGTACTAATTAAATCATGCATTTGAGAAGTTAGTTATAGTCACGTTATGTGAAAATAATTGTCCTAAACAAAAAATATATTTTACAAAATTAAAATCGAGTCTCGGAGGTTCTTTATTATTACTATTAATACTTTTCCATTTTAAAAAATTGCTTTTGTTACACCAATTTGTTTGTGTTGGGGAAAAAATTTCCAAACGTTCCCATCTGGGGAAAGTGGTTCAGTTCAAATCGTGGTAAATATCGGCAGGAAGACGCGGTGAGTTGTAAAATTTGAAATTGTTTGATTGTTGACTATTTATTTGACCAATTATTGGTGGAATTTTAAAAAAAAAATAAAAATGGAGGTTATCAAGTATCCCACTGACAAGGAAGATGACCAATCATGTTTTTACATTGTCTTTATACAATTTTTCCCAATTTGATATCATTATAAGGAAATTATAAATGCCACTGTATCCCTTTGGAAAAATGTCAGGTAAATGAATATTTCACTAATGCACCAATATCACTATATAGAACAACAGCAGTCGAGACAGAATTATTTCAAGGGATGTTTGATACCATCATCAACTCTTTTTTTTAAAATTTGGGAAAACCATTTAGGCTATGTAAATTAACCAATAAGTGAATATATAGGGGTTTTTAATGCGCTTTTTATCTCCATACCCATTGTGGGTTTCATCATTGTCTTCTAATGTCATGATGCATCTCAACAACTTTGTATTTGCAGTTGTATATTCAGCAATCCAAAATTCAAAAATTTCATTCCATTCAATACTTTAGAGGACATAAAAGGGCTCTTGTGACTACAAAATCATAACAAAGGGGTTTTGACGATGTTAGACATTGAAATAAGAAAACATGTGAATTAATAACATCAGAGGTTTATATTTGATTTCACATTCTAATGAACCAGTTTGGAAAATTCTGCGCCAGTCGTCCAGTTCAGTCTCACAGTCCCAAATTTTTACATGGAAGGCACCTTAACACAAGGCCAGCAGTTCGATACTAGATTTATACTAATAATTCTACTAATGATTAATGAATATGATTACATATGCAAAGATCAGGTCTGCACCCTCTTTCTTTTCCCAAAGTTATTCTTACTTTCATCAACATATATCCAATCTGACGTATGACGTACTACAAAATTCGTAATAAAACAGAGCAAACAAAAAAAGGAATTATCAATATGTAATTATTTTTCAAAAATACTGTTCATAGAAAAATAATATTAGCACGAAATTTGTATGAAGTATAAAAATATCCCAGAACTATTCTCTTGTAAAAAACTGAGTATTCATTGGTGTCCATCTGGATTAAATTCAGCTGTCATTTTATTTTACTCCCCCCTGTGTAAACCATTTTTTTTCACTGGGGTTTATTAACAAGCAAACAAGGTCACTTTAAATGTATTTTATATTTTAATATGAAAATGTACCACAAACACAAACAAACATCAACCTTTTGCAATTAAACAAATTATTTCCAAGTTAATGGTGATTTTTTTAATTTTCAAATATATTTTCACAAATTTAGATTCCTTATTTCTAAATCATGTTTACAAGATTTCACTTAAAAACAGAAATCACTTAAAATCCACAGCACTTTCTCAATTCCATCAAAGAGAACTCAATATGGCGGCCTTTGCCTAACTATTGTAATACATAATATTATTTGAGGCTTTAAGACCCCAAATATATCATTAAATGTAAAACAACAATGTTTTAGGTGGTCAGAAAGTCCCAAAAATTGGGGAAAAAATGTAAAAAAGGGGGATTTTTAAATCCAAAAAGGCACCCGTTTTTAATTCATCATATTAAAACTTAGTTAATAAAATCCAGCTGGTTCCAAAATCCTGACATAGTGCCCTTCTAATGTTAACATGATAACAAAACAAATTAGATAATTACCAGAAAATGCGTCAGTCGATTTTGAAACCGACCAGTGACAAACACGGAGACTCATTTTTTGTTTGTTTGGCCTAATACAAAGAAACCTATTTGAATTTTGGTCTGAAAATGGGATTATAATTTACAAGATCTTGTCAGGATCGCAAGCCGAGTCATCTTTTGTCTAGCTGAATCTGTACGTTTATGTAAATATGTCGTAATCCCATGGTTAAGTACACTCACTGACCAAAAGTATTGCAACATGAATTTGTACGAGACATTGCTATAGACGGATGGCCGCAATTATCAGGTCACATGGTTCCGACAAAGTATTGAAGGACTTTTTTTCCCGAGCAAGAACAGAAAAAAGAACATTGACTTCAAAACACAGGCACCTTCAAGAAGTCTTAAGTATTTAAATAAAATAAAATAAATTATAGTAACACAATTCTCCAAACTGAACTTTGTGTGAATTTCAATGTTGCAATACTTGTCAGTGGGGTGTATAAGGGATAAAATAATAATAACGAGAAGTACGTTTGTTGGGTTACAAACGTAATGTTTGGGTTTGGTTTTGGTACAAAGTGGGAAATTAAAACATTCTAAAGTCGTTGATGTAAAAAAAAGTTATGCATTTGTGACCCGCTCTACAAAAAATATTATGTCGCACAATTAAAAAATTTTATATATATAGTTGAATTGGTCAATTACAAGCTTTAATTTGGTACAGGTTTGACCCTGTGGGATTTTGCATTCTGGAGATATATTTAAAATTGATATTCATATTTTACAATGTAACGAAGTGCTTTCAGAGATGGCTTAACATACTAAGTGGAAAAGAAACGAGCTAAAAAAAAATCTCTTGAATAACATAGCAAAATGTTATTGATAGCGGTGTTAAAACCGTATCACTACGAAAGAAACATTGGTGTTATTTCCCCTTAAAAAGGACAAAGGGTAAAACAAAAGACGAAAAAACACAAAAACGTTTGTTTTTTTATCTTTATTCATCAATATTAATATTTCTGAATATAAATTATGAAAATATTGAAAAATAGAAGCCTACAAAAAAAAATCAGTTTGTGAAGATTTGTTCACCCCTCCACATAGAACAGCCCCTTTTCATGTAATAGCATAGCGTGACTTAATACCCTTTTTCGTAGAGCGGGTCACATTTTGTGGAACTTATTTTTTTGTCCACAGAACCATGAACGGATAAAGAAGAAAATAAAACAAACTAATCAAATGGGGCGGTCATGTTCATGGGATGGGTATCTCGGACTAGAACCTTCGATTAATAGTAGTGAGAGGAATTCACCACTGGACCAGGAGCTCCATGTTTTTCCATTGTTTTAGCCCATGATAACGGAACCGTCAGTTTCAATGATTTTTTATTATTTAAGATTTCATCGGGACCAATGTTTTGCTCCATAGTGCAAGTCTGTAAATCCATTCGGTTGAGAGTTATTGGGCTTTGAAGTTTTCATTGTTTTAGCCCATAAAAGCAGAACTGATTAAGTTTGCATGGATTTTATGATTTTAGATATATCTACATATCGGGACAAAATATTTAAAAATTTAAAAGTTCTAATGCCATTAAATTTGGGAGTTATGGTGGTTTTACATTTCCATTGTTTTGCCATTAAACCGAAAAAAGGGTTTGGGCAGTTTTATAATTTTTACGTTTAGGTAATCTATATCATAATAAAATGTTTGTACCAAGTTAGAATTCTGTACATTGTTCCGTTCGGGGTTATTAACCTTTCAACTTTCCATTGTTTTTACCTTTTGGGAGAACTAATGATTTTTTAGACTAGGATCCTAGGAGTTGGGAGAAGGACCAGGATCCTATCTCAACGTTCCCGCCTGCACGCCTCAACAAACTAATCCTCCAGCATCCTGTCATCGCGTGATCCTCCAGCAGCCAACTTAAGCAGCAGCATTTCCCAGGAGTCCAACATTCTTTCCCGAGGACGTCAGAGCACTGATCGAAACGTCGAGTTGTACCTCCAGTTCTTTTCAGAACCAATTACTACACAATTGAGAATTTCACCTGGGGTCCCCCAATTTGTCTTAACAAGAGGTGTTTGGGGTTTTACCCAAACACCTAATAATTTCACATTCATTATAAGGCCAATAAAATATTCCAGTTTCTGGTCATAGGTCGGCTTCAAAATCGACAACATTTCCCCGCACCAGTTAAATATGATACATATATACGCTATTATTGAAACTAGACCACTTGAAATTTCCTATACACAAAGAGGGCAGCACAAATAGAAACGTCCATACCCTATGTGAAAAAGCCTTTTTAAAAACACAACGCGGTAAAAATTTCAATCGATCCAACATCGGCTTAGTCAATGGAGATAAGCGACCAAAGTATAATTAATAAACCAAAAAAAAACAAGAAATGAAATGCTTTTTTAACGCCATATTTTGACAATTTTGTTTTACGACCAAAACAGTTTTAATGGTTATACACAAAAAAATTGTGCATTCAAAGTACACAGTATACAGAAATTTATGCATGGCTCGTGGATAAATTGTCTGTGCTCTAAGAAAGAATTAAAATTTGTATTCTTTATTATAATCTGATTTCCTGTATAAGGTTTGAATATGCAATAATACTATTTTTCATCATTCGGCCCTATGTAATGTGATTTTGTATCTGAATGCCACGAACTTGGTTTCAAAGATAGTCAAAGGAAAGATAAAACATTGATAATTATCAGATTATGAAATTAACGAGTTGTTATTTGAAACCTTATTTTTTGGACGATTGGTACATGTACATATGTACCAATCATCATGAAATTATTTCGGCTGAAGTGTTTTATCTTAAAAAAAATGGTAATAATTTTTTTAATGTTGGTTTTCATAAAGTTGCCACTTAGCAACATTTTGTGAAAAAAGTAAACATTGTTCGTTTTCTACAAAACATTGGGATGAAACGTTACATGTTAATTTTTATGTTATATTTCGTGAAACTAGAAAAATGGGTTACCAAATACCAGTGCTGCAACCTTTTCCCTTAAAGCTCTGGGGATGAAATGCTAAAACAAAGTATAAACATAATGTCATGACCGTTTTAATGACGTCATTGATCAACCTTCGGGCCCTGATTGTATGATCCATTGTGTATGATGTAAAGTGATTAATGCAGTTTGTGTGTGTGATGGGCATGGCATTTGAAGATTTATTCCACATTCAAAGACACGTACCTTTGAAGGGGAATAACTGGGAATAAAATATGTCTATTCAAATCGTCATGTAAGAGTAGGCTATAATTATTGTTTTACTTTAATTAAACATATTAGTTATCAATATTTCACAATAATCTTAAAGATTTTGTTTATGTCTGAATTTCCAATAATCTGACAGATTCTGATTGTGTCGTGAGAAAAACAGGAGCGTCACTGATCAATTAAATTATACACTTCATGTTTTTTTTTCAATGACTTATGATGTGATGTTAACTATGTGTACTTGTTTATGTACTACTACCTAAAAAATTAATTTATTGTCCGAGTTAAGAATAAGGATTTATTTTATAGGCACTGGTCTTTTGTTTCTTTTAACACACGCATAATGCGAGTCAGAATTAAAGCTCGTAGCTCAAAAATAAGCTGGTCCCGTTGATGCAATCCCATTTTAAATGTGATTTTGGTCATCAATTCTGGGAAATTGACCATGGTGGAAAAAATAAAAGACTTCACTGTGTGTTCGCTTATATGGTTTCGAACCTTGTCCAAAGGAATAGGTCGTGTTGTGATTCATAATACTTGTGTTCCAAAAAGTAGAGATGATGAAATATGAAGAAAAAAAAAAAAACAAAAAGTATAAATTTAAACAACTTTAAATTTGCAGAATTTATTTGATGTAGTATCTCCACTTGACGAGGTCGGCCGGAGGGATGCCCGTTCGTCGCTTCTTTTTCCGTCACGCGGGAGAAAAAACCCGCAAGTTGGTTGGCAGGGTTTGGGGGGCCACGGAATTCGTCTTGATGCCCTGAAGGCAGTTGGTGAGTGGTTGGGAGTTTCGTACGGTATCTACGCAATACATTGGAGGAGATTTGAAACAACAAAAAATTGTTAAAATTACATTTTGAGGGGAAAATCTTTGTATTATGAACATGTACACTCAGAAAAAAATGGAAAATGTTGTTAAAAAAATACTAATTGAAGTAAAAAATTTAACGAAAAAAAATACTAAATTCTAATGTAAAAAAAAATACATATTTTAGATTACTGTTTACAAAAAGTTTTGTAAAATTTCAGAAGTGAAAAAAAACTTTACATGTAACTAAGTTTTTCAACAAACATGGAATCCTTCAGTTTACATGTATCATGTGTTTTCCCCCGGGACGTGCACGTGTGATTATTGCATGCACACGTACACACCATTTAATACACTCACTGGCCAAAGTATTGCAACATGCTCAAAATAGCACTTTTAGCAGGTGAGATGATCATTTTAAACTGATTTCATCGATCGTGTATTACTTTGCAAGAACAGTAAAAAAAAGAATATTGACTTCAAAACAAAGGCACTTTCAAAAGTCTTAAGTAGTGTAAATAAAATAAAATAAATTATTGTAACACAGTTCCCCAAACTGAACTTTGGTGTGAATTTCAATGTTGCAATACTTATGCAGAGTTACAAGCACTACCCACATTATCAGTATGGGGGGAGAAGTTAAAGACTTGGGGTTTGAAAACCTAATAAATGTTTCAAGGTAGTAAATAACTGTTAATTTAGATTTTAGTGATCTTCAGTTAATGTATATAGACTACCTGGGTCATATTTGTGATTGGTGTAAAACAGAAACAATTGAGTTTCCATGCAAACGTCTGCTCGCAGTATCACGTAGCAAAACAGGCATACACACATGTTATGACTGCCGACACAAAAGTAAAAATTTTACCTATACAAAAGTAAAATTGATGAATAAATAATGATGAATAAAGGTAAAGTATTTACGTATAAAAGGGGTAATGTTTATAAAATTTTCTAGAATAAAGGTAAAACTTTACAATAAATGTGTAAAATTTTATAAATGGATTTACCTAAAATTTGGTAAATATATTAACTCAATAACAAAGTAAGATTTTAGGTCATTATTTGTAACATTTTTTAACGCCTGTCTGTAATATTTACCAACGCCTGTCTGGTAATATTTTACCTAATAGTTAGGGTTCGCCCTACATCTAAAACATGTTTTTTTTTTTCACAACTTATAATTTCTTTCTGGGGTTAGCAATAATCAAAATGCCGGTGAAATAAAGAAACGGCCCAGTTTTTGACATCTTAAATACTTCGGAAATCAATTACTGTATCCAAAACCATCTATATGTAAGTATGAGGTAAATGATTTCTCGCTTTTCGAAAACAAAAATCATTAAAATTATAATTCAAGTTTCAGTCCAAAATTTGATCTGTCTCTTATTTTGAGAAACCTAACATGTACGGTTTTGGTTTTGTTTTTATATGTGACCTGCACCCAATATTCCATTGGTAAAAACTATCGTTACCTTTCCGTTTTGTTCAGTCAAGATATTTACCTCTGACGTTGGACTTGAACTTTAAGCTCGACCACAACATACTGTTTTCTGGTAGGATGAGACCCCCACTCCAGCCAGCGGGTCACTCAGGCGTTAAGGTGACGGAGTACTTGTTTCCCCCATCTCGGTGTTTTTGGAGGGGATTCCCCTGATGTACGGCCAGAAGGCTGGGTTCGGGGGGTTCGACTGGCCGTATTTTTCTCCCGGGGGGGAAGGCGGCTTCCTGTGGTCCCCATAGAAGTGCTGGTTGATCAGGCCCTGGTAGCCGGAGTTCGGCATGGTGGCGGTCCGATATAGCTGGTCAGGAGCGACAACGATACAGGCTCTGGCCTCACGATGACCAGTGCTTGCCTTTGGTGAAACTACAGTGCTAATGCGGGTTCAAAGAGGGGCTGATGGCTTATTGAAAATTAAACACACAGTAAGACCCATTTGCAAATGAAGTTATCCCTCACGCACACGCAAACAGGCTTGACAATCTTGACAAGTCAGTGGATTACGACTCCCCAAAAAATTTGCAAAAAAATCCTCAGCTGAAATCTTGTTTCTGGATAAAGTCCCGTATTTTACGAAGATTTTACCAGATTCCTTGTTTTCGATCCACAAAAATCGTCCAGTGTGGCAACGAAGATGGTTAAGCTTCGCTCTCGAAAACTGGTTTTACTCCTGACCACTGGTCAGTTGGGCAGTAGGGCACTAGTTGCTATCGTGACAAGGACCAGACAACTTATAAATATTGATCCACCGCACGTGATAGCACTGTGGGAGGTGAGGCTAACATACGCAGTGCACGTCAAATTGTATTGTGAATGGGGAACAGGCCAAAAAATTGAACAAACGAAAACAAGGTTGATTGTTGCCTAGGCGCAACCTCATTATGCATGCAAGCGTTACAGCCTCTATCTGGGATCCCAAGTTCTGAATGTTTCTTTGCGGCGTTCAGGTTTCCATAGAAGTTTAACTATTGTGAAACAGTAAATTGTGCTGAGCCTAGATATACTCCTACATAAATTCAACGTTTACTTATTTTCTTAAAATGTATGAAATTATTCCGATATATTTGTGCAATTCTGTTTTTCCATACGCTGACAATGGAGTGCGTAGGCTAGCGAATGCGACGTAATATCCTTGTCACTATGGAGTTAATGTATACAAAAGGGGTGTTGATGACGCAGTCAGTGTTATCGCGTAAGACAATGGAATGCAAATGAGTGTGAGGTCATAATGCGGAAAGTGACGACAGGAATACTGTACTTCAAGCATGATTTTGCATAAAAGACATAGACAACCGGCGGCGCGCACGCAGTCTGGATCTTACTGGATCTTAGAGTGAGCAGCTTTCGACCTAGCGCAAAGTCAGTTGAGCTTTTAAAGTCTTTCTAGATCTCCGTATTGGCTCCTTGAAAGATCCCAGCAGCCGCCGATCGAAATATCCTCACGGTTTGAGTGCTGATGGGAGGCATCAGTCGCCATGACTCAAGCGGACATCACTGGTTCTCTGTCCTGCACGAAATCACAGATGTATCCGGACTGTACAGTCAAGCGATCTGTTCACGCCATTACAGGGAACCTCGGTTACTCTGTCAACCATTGGGTTTGTAAAACGTCGTCGTGACATAACACCTATAATGATTTCTCAGTTTCCGTTTTATAATTTTATATACAAAAAAATGAATTTAAAGGGACAACATCGTCACGATCAACAGGGCATGGAATTGGAGTGGTGGTTTTAGATTAACTCAGTGACTGAAAATAAGAATTCGAGTCAACTCGATCGTACTTTGGCCAACTCGTACGCAACCAACTCGTACGCGTGCCAACTCGTACACTTATAGTACGCGTGCCAACTCGTACTTTTGCTAACTCGTATACTTGTACCAACTCGTCCGCCGGCGTGCTAAATCGTACTCAGTAGACCCAATAAATATTTTTATGGACCTTTGTTATGGTTGTGTTGAGTAATGATTATTTATCTCTAAGTAATGTATTAAGTATAAATGGACCGTATTTTTTGTTGTGATTAATTAATTATATTGGGTGTGAGTTTAATTTATTCATTTGAAAAAAGGTCGTTGAGCATTAAATATTAATTATTATTTTAATGGAACTTTTCCTGTAATTATGATCATCAAGTTTGTTAATTAATTGTATTTTGTGTGAGTATTTTTTATTTTAATTAAGGACAGTTGAGTATTAAACGTTAAGAAATTTGAAGGGGGTGACAATTAAAACATTTAGTTAATGTTTGTTCAACAAGTATTAACTTAGGGCCTAATGCTTGTGTAACAAAGCTTGCCATCAATCCATCATCATTGTTAACTTCACCTGTTGGGAAAAACAGAGAATTGGTCAAACATTTGAACACAACCATCTGTATTTCAACTTGAATACTGAGTTGACAAATTATGTGTACGAGTTGAGTACGAGTTGGTAAAAGTACAGTTAGCACGCGTCGAGTTGACTCGATTCGGAAAAGAACACCCCACATGATAAGGTCATATTACCGTTGCTCTGCATAAATGAGCCAGTAATTTTCAGTCACTGTGTTCATCTTAAACTGGGTCACCGATTCTATGCCCTGTTGAAAGTTTGATGTGACGATATTGTCCTTTAATACAGACCTAGCTCTTTTGAAAATTTAATGATTTTTCTTGATTGGTCTTTGTGGGGGTTATTTATTTTGATTATTGGAAACATATAGCATTGCAGTAGGCATAACCATTGTAAGTTAATATGTGTGTATATATTCAATTACGTAAATGACCTTTACTGGCAGGATGGCCGGCAGGTTTATTCAGTTGTGTTTCAAGAACAAGAAACTAGTGTGGCTCTATAAACATTGAACATTTTGTTTGAATTAAACGACAAAAGACACAAAATTGTGATTTTTTATGTTGAATTTGTTATTTAATTTTAAAACTGTTATGGTTTTTTTATACTTCAGCATTGCTGCTGCAGCAACAGCCATGGCCGTAGCCAAAACGCTTGAATAGAACACGGTTTCAATAACTATTTGCATAGGCTACATGCATATGCATGTACACCTTAGTGGTGTAACCATTATACAGTACATCAAGCATTGATGTTTAGTCTGCCAAATGAAACTCAACACGCATATGGTACAGTGCTTTTGCAGAATCATGTTATGAGACCTTGTCAAACAACCTTTTCTGTTTATTTATTTATCTTGATAACAATGCCTTATCCGTTGTAACCTCTATACCCTCCCCCACCTCAAATGATGCGCTTGACATCAGCCAAAGGACACAATGATCGTACTGCAAGCCATACTTGTCAGATTCCTGTATAAGCAACTGCGACTGACAATACCGATGATTCTCAATTCATGAATGGGACTGACTCTTCCCTCCAGCCTCGGTTTTGTAATGTTGATCTGCACGCTGTAAAATGGTGTTTAGAATTTAAACACATTTCTAAACACTTAATTGTACCTATTTTCACATGTTTAGCCTAAAATATGCTTAGATTGTGCTTTTTCTGTTACGTGTGTTTGAGATGCTAAAACCATATGAGCAGTTTAGCTTTGCGACATGTACAGAGTGGCCGTTTAGCATTTAAACGCATTCCTAAACGCGTTTATTTTGTGCGTGTTTAAATTCTAACACCATGTGCAGTGTATGAAGAAAATCAAGATGTCGGCACTGTGATTATACGGTCTAGGACGATTGGAACGTTTCTGGCGAAATGGGAGCGATTAATTATGCGTCATTTGTACTTATATTTCACCCTCCACCGCTCTGCCCAACGTATGTTTTTGGTCAAATATTTGAAGCCCCAGAGCGGTGATTTCGGTGTTAGCACACGTTGTAAGGAAAGTTATGACAATAATTTTGCATTGATTCCAACCGTGGAATATTGTGTCCCTCCCCTTCCGGTTGACGGTTTTCTTACATTAGTTTCCATAGATGCATGACTACGCATCTCCTTGCAGAGTCAAGTTGACAATTACATTGGTGTTATTTTAACACTCCATATTTTGTCAGGTATCCTGCCCTCCTCCCCAAGTGACACCCACTGAAAAGAGGGTGTGTTTGTGAACAACAATAATGTTAGGCGTATTGCCGTGAAACATTTTCAGAGGGAATTTCAACATTTTGCAATTATCAGCGATCACATAAACCTAACGTTTAGTCATGGTACAAGTATCAACCATCCTGAGAATTATTTCGTATAAAAAAGCTTTCATGTTAGAGAAAAAGGCATTTGTTGTGTCCTTTTTAAAAGCATTAAGAAAACGTTTCTTTCCCTCAAAAACGTGAGCCCTATTGTGATGAAACTGTAACAGGCTAGTTTTATGATAATTATATTTCATGAAAAAATATAAAGAGCGTTGAAATGAATGTACGTTACCAAAAAACAGAGACGTGCCTTCCCTTTTATACTGAACTAGACCTTATACTGTAATTCTTTGTTCAGAGAAGCAGTGTGCACCGTCATGAAGTACCGATAAACCTTTTCGTATAACTCCTGTTTTTATTTGGAAAACTAGTTAAACCTTTCTCATTTTGACAGAGCAAATGATGATCTTTTCCAGAGTGTACCAGCAACTGCCTTCCATTTGGTGGTAAGTACTGGGTGTCCGTTGACCGAGTACGGCGGGATCGGTGGGCTGACATTCGTCGGTCGGCATGAGTGAGAGACTTGGAAGTTACCAAATCACCGGCATTATCGGAGTGGACTCAGCAAATAGTAAGTGGAACAGTTTGGGTCATTCAAATAAGTAAAAAATTGTAACAATCACAAACCCACCACAATAACACAGAAAGTGAATTTATTCCATCATGACCAATCCACACCATGACCACTCCATAGTGACGGGACCAGGGACTCTGTCATTGTCATCGTGGTGGACTCCCGAGCGCAAAACACATCGTTTATTTCATGCATTATTTTCATGTTGCGCCAAACATCATCCATCTTTCACCATACAATAAGAAACTATAGTTTGTTTTTCGTGTACAGCGTGTGCACCAAGGAATATATAAGTAAACAAACTATTGTCATTGTTTTATCTCGTTAGTTTGACGGACATCCAGCCATATCGACGGACGGGACTCCATCTCAGCGAGTGCCGAGTCAACGACCAGATGTAAGTCTTTTGCATTATACAGGCGGTGTCTTATGTGTACCGCATAACAGTTCAACTATGTTCCAGGCATCTCAAATTGAGATATAGGGGAATATCCCGGACAGAACTTCACTATTTCCATGGCAATACAAATTGTATGCATGTGACACCGGTCCAAGAAACCTTAGCTACAAGAAACTGTAGCTATTTACAGTAGCATGTTATCCCTGAAAGTAAGTCTATAGCAGTTACCACTTCACCTTAAACCCTGGTGATGTTTTTGTTTTTTTCCAAATTGTATTATTATAGTTTCAAGTATGTTTTCACTCGGTTATTTCAATCAGAATGACATTTATATCATCTTGACTGTATTTTTGAAATATTAAACAAGAAATAGTTACATTGTACTTTTATCGTCTCACATACAGACATTGTTGGGAAATAATAATGAGTACTTATAAAGTTAAGTTGCGATCAGAAAACAAAACATATTTTTGGCGTAATCATCATTTCGTAATTTTTTTACCTTTCTTATTTCTTCTACTCTTTAATCCAGACTACCTGCGCCACTTCAAGCAGACATTAGCAGGTAGATAATTTTACACATTTATTCAATAATTCATAAGGATTCCTGCAGTTTTTAACTTGCCAAATTGTTTGAACTATCCCAACAAATCTAGCTGTAAACTCATAACAATGTATTGTTGTACCTAGTCAGTTTCATTTGTGGTTTATTCGATTATATTATTGTAGTTTAAAATGTGAATTTTTCTAAAGTCGGTCTCTTTTATTCATTTTATTCAAAGATTGAATTGGCAGCGTGAGCACCCATGGCCTGACAGTCAGGCTTACGGCACCCACCGCTCGATATTCGAAGTGTTCCCGTCTGTCAAACCAGACCGATCGCTATCGGAAAAAGGTATACGATGACATTAATAGTCTGTATTGTAGTAAGTAGTATGTCATAAATGTTTTGTTTTAATGAAGTTTGTGCAAAAACTCTTAACAATAAGAAAAGTCATTGTTATGAAATTACTATTAATTTCAACAATAAATAGAGATGTCAAATATATATATATATATATATATATATATATTACATAGAAACATATCGTGATTCCTGCCTAGCCTGCTAATAAGCATATTATATAAATAGGGGAACATGATGTATAGCATGATTGTTTTGGATTAAATTCCAACCGTAAATATTTGAAAAATCCATTTTGTATATATGAACCATACTACCCTTGAAGCTTTTCTAAAAGTTATAGGCAGTTCTAAAACAAGATCGACAGGACTGAATTTGAAATGTATTGCAAATATACTTGTAGAGGCCTAGCCTATGTTTAGAGCACCTCTCCCTATAAGTGAACACGTGCGTTAACATTCTAGGCACTGTACTTTTTCAGAGGCAGTTTACAACTCAAGAAGCATCAATGTCCAGGTAAGTCAATCCCATGGGACCATAAGTCACGATCTAAGGAAAAACAAGCAAACAAACACACGAAAACAAAGAATAAAAACAAGTAGGGCCTAATACACGTACAAAACAACAAGTGTTAAAATGTTGAAACACCTTTTGATAACACTTTATGAAGATGCATTTTCACTACGTTTCTCGTTAACGAAAACTCATAATAACTGAAACATAAATGCCCAACTTTACTAAATTTGGAACTGGAAATTGTTTCCTTTTTAGAGACAAGTGACAGAACACTCGGCAGCGTGACACGGAGGCCTGTTGGGGCACGTGCCCCACAAATTTCAACCCCCCGGTGCCCTCACAAAAATCCCGATAGTGCCCAAAACAGAAAACAAAAGAAAAGGAAAAACCCCATCCCTTGGCCCCACTGAAAGCAATGTGCCCCTGTGCCCCCCACTGAAAAGTCCTGACTACGCCATGGAACCTTGGCAACTTTATTGCTGGAGACGATTGATACTATTTCTTACGTGAAGATTTCACAGGCTCTCTGGCACACCTATTTAACCTTGTTATCCATATTTCATGTAAAATCCTAGGATAACAATACTATGATATTCATTCTATTTTAAGCCACTCGTAAAGTCAACACAGAGCGCCCTCTTGGAGTTAAACAGGAAACTCTCAGACGACCCTTTACCAGGAATCATACCGCAATCATTGCCGCCAATATTCAACCGCCAATACCCCTGTTGCCACGACAACAAGGACTGCATCAACAGCAGCACCCCTCACCCGACCGCAAGCCCTCGGGCGTCCTCGTGTCCTCCCGCTTTCTGCTTCTGGAAAAGACAAGGGGAACATAGATGAAGAAGAGACGGATGACGTAGGGGCGTAATTGATGAGTATAAGGGGAAGAACGAGAAGGGGATGAGGAACGGGTGAAGGGCCACCAATCTCACTAATGATCTTAAGAAAACCTATGAGTCTGCTGATACAGACACCCCAGATCATAGAACACCATTCGTCACTTCGAGATCCTCCCCAACAAGCCGATGATGGTGTCGGTCCGTGTTGGCCCCCAGGTTCCAGTTACGTCATCGAGAACATCAACGGAGCTCAGATGTTAGAACGGGCAGATATCCCCAATCACAGCCTGCCTACCATTCATCGCAGAAACCGACAGGGGAAAAGAAGCAACGACGACTGTTGTCTGCCAGAGTGAGATTGCGAACCGCTTCGGAGATATCGTCGCAAGCTGACAACAGCCAAGGCAGCACATCTTCCTCAGTCGCCACTTTGATGTCAAGATGCCATTTTGAAAGAAAGAATGCAACAGTTGCGAGTTCAAGATGACGATCAACATCCATCCAATCAGACGTGCGACAAGTCTGCATCGGCCAATCATAACATCGCATCTCCTAGCACAACAGACCATGTCGGCAAGAGGGTAACTATCAAACACCAGCTGTCCAAAGCACCCATGAGCAGACCCCATTCCTTACACCGTCGAGCTTCCCGATCGAATTCATAAACGGGGCAACATTTCGCTGCCGTCTCCTTTTGGCGCACAGGTAAACCCTAAAACGGAGCCGGTGGAGAGGTGTCCTGATGTACCAGGAACCAGTTGGAAGGGAAAGTATCCATCGTGTTGCCCCTGCTCCTCTAGCTGATTGCCTGTCTCTGCCGGGACCGTACCCCACACAAACTTGGCTTGAGATACAAAAAGCGAAGCACACAAAGGTAATTTCATTTTCAACATTTTTCATCAGACTGCATTGTGCATATTTGATGTTGCTTTATTTTGTGCTATGCTAAAACAATCATTACTACGAAGGAATTGTTTTTATATCAAATCAAGTTTGAACCATTCATGAAATGATAATTCTTACGGCCGTAAATCTCCCATTTCATTTCAACAAACCTTTCACCCTTGTGATCTTGAATTTTCACCAGCTTTAAACTAGACAATACTATTATTCCCAAGGCGTACATGTATGATCATTGAGTAGAAAAAGGGCAATATTGCATGCTCAGTTGGTATGGTAATTTGTAGATAGCATTCGCGCGTCAAATCAGGCGTTAATCACTTTGCTCAAATTCCTTGAGGGATTGGAATGTGATTTCAATAATTTAAAAGGGGCTGACCAATGCGATAACCTCCCCCTAAAATAATAAATAAATAAAATAATATTAGGAAAAACCTAAAAGATCAAAAAGTATATCTAAGTATTCGTGTACTATAGTTTCATTGTACAGAGTCCATTGGGATACCCTCCCAAATGTTCAAATTGAATTTGGTTTGAAACTAACTGAAATCTATTTGTTTTGTTTGTTTGTTTGTTTGTGTTTTTTTTTTTTTTTGGTATTTTGTTTCTTTGTTTTCTTGGCAGATACTATCTGGTGCATCCTGATATCATACCGGATCTGAGGACCAACATAAATGAGGGGAAAAATATTTCTTCTATAATTTCCATTCCTCTGTTTACAGAGGTAGTTTCATCAAAAGCTCAAGATAGAAGGCGTCCCAACGAACAGCTGAGGGCGCTATACCCAAAATTAGAATATACTGGACACTTCGTACAACAGAGAGGCGCGTTTTGCAAGACCATCTTCATAGCTTCAGCAACGGCATCTTCAGCGACTGACTGAGCTTGACGACCTCTCACTAATCAGATAAAAAATTATAATTGAGCCCTAATCAAAGTTATATTTTTATAGATAAAATGTCTCTTTAATGTAAGTAAGTTAAGCATAATATTTATTACAAGGAAGACTAATTATGAACAGTTTGTACAGAATATTTTTTGTTATCAAAAAAGGTCCGCATTGTAGGTAGGGTCCTATAATTTTTTTGTTTAACTTGGTTTTTAATGTTCATTCTTCCGCCTGGTCGTGTTTAAGGGAAGGTATAACCTTGGTAATTACAGATGAACAAATTATTATCTAAAATCTTACTCAGTGTTAAGTTGGAACAAAGCCTATATCAGCCATCCTGATCATTATTTTATATGAAGTGATTCCATTCCCGAAATAGAGGAATTGTTATCCAGACAATTTACAGAAAGATTGTCGTCAGCATTTTTGTAAAACATAAAACATGCAAGATAATTTCACAAGTTAATTTTATGATAAATGAAGCTACGTTTACAAATACCGGTGGTGTACATTCCTTTTAAGGCTTGTGTATATTTGTTAATCTACTCCTCAAAATTTTGTCTTTGAATATATACATAACAGCAAAGAAACAGTCACCCCCTAATTTTGATAAGTCTGAGAACATGTTTTAGCTTATGTGTCCTCAGACGTCATGCATATAATTTGGAGTCAACCAAATTTTCCACATTGTGTTCGTGTTACCTCCATACTCATAATATTCTTCATTAAACAAATTATATTGATTATAAAATGAAAATAATAAATATTTTTAGGGTGACGTTTCTTTTGCTGTTATGTATAGTTTTGCACTAATCTTTTCAGTAATATTTCGTACAAAGTAATACTTGTGTTTCGATTACCGTCCTGGAAAACAAACAAACACAGAAAGGGACAGTTAAATGTTGGCATATCATTTGTTTTTCTTTTGAAAATATTGTACAAAATTCCAGGGTTGGAATCTGGTCGTAGAGTGATTGTACCCCTGAATGTGCAATGTTGACAAATTATATTGACTGGCGGTAGTAGTCCTGTTTTTCATCGCGATTTTTCATTTCATTTTATTTTATTTGTCACATATAAAAATACATAAAATTCATTCCAGATAGCAAAACAACGAGGCCCTATTAATTAAAAGGGCAAAGTGACAATTTGAAGTATTTTACAATTATAGACAAATAACATAAACCTAACTTGCAAATTTTGGCTGACACAAGATAGATTTGTGCAACCGTATATATATCGCATATTTATACGCAAAATGTTTAGCCGAACAGGGTGGAACTCGACTACAGGTTCTTTCATTCACGCATAGGCATATGATGTTACTAATAAACTTAGTTCAAACAAATTATAGACCTACTAGATTTCATGTCATATTCACTGTTAAAGTATGATCATAAATGGCCAAACGTCATATTTTGAATTTGTATTTGAATTTGTGATTAGTTTTAATTGCTTTCATTTCGCGCGCTCTCCCAGTCCCCTGATGTACCCCATTGATAGTCTCTGAAAAATTAAGTCAAATTCCGCGACTTTGCTTTTGACCGACTGAGCTGGAGCAATTCGCAGGTCTGTTACTACTACTGACCGGGTTCTATGTCAATTATACTATCCCTGATAGCGAAACACGTAAAAATCACGTGTTAATCTCGTTGTGTTACACGTCTTTGCGCACCTTCAAATGACGTCTTTATGACATAATTTGACAGATGTAAGACGTCATAAAGACGTTGTACATCCCACGTGATATTACCGTCTTACCAGTGGGCACACGAGTCTTTAAGACGTCTTATAGACGTAAATTGTCGAACGTCTTATAAAATGTTTTAATTTGGTCGTATATGCAAAACAAAATGACGTCGTTTCTGACGACAAAAGACGTCTTTAGTCGTCGGCACTAAAATTTCCTGGCACCCTAGCTGCCAGGTAGAGCTCTAAATTTTAAGGTGGAAGTTTACAAATTGTGCCGTACATTAAACGGGATTTTGTATGGATGGAACGCTGCATCTGCTATGGAATGGATCTGCGGATGCTGGTGTTAATGTTTTTACTTGCCGCACGTACACGTGTGGTTCTTTTTTCAACTACTCCTGATCCTCTCCAGTTACTGATGTACAGAACATGTATCCTTTATATATACTGTCTTTTCGAAACTCTTTTTAGTCATGGTGGCATGCAATTATAATCTATATTTCAATATTTTAAATGTTGAATGTACTTTTTACATAAACATAGAAGAAAACACCAAAATCTTACCTTTTTAATCATAAAATTAACAGTAAATTAGTTGAAAATGGCCTTAAATCACCCATTTTTACATATTTAAACATTGGAAATGATTCGAGCGCAAAGTTATGTCAAAGTAAGGTCAGATCATTTACATATTGGATATATCCAGAGTGCAATGGGACGCCATATGTTTAAATGTGTAAAAAATAACAGTTGCATTGATTAATTCCAGTATCTGCAGATCCATCCCTAAGCAGATGCAGCGTTCCATCCATACACAATCCCGTTAAATGTACGGCACAATTTGTAAAACTTCCACCTAAAATTTATGGTGCTCTACCTGGCATGGGCTCCAGGGGTGCCAGGAAATTTTTACCATGAGTGCCGACGACTAAAGACGTCTTTTAGTCGTCAGGAAACGAACGTCGTTTTGTTTTGCATATACGACCAAATTAAGACATTTATAAGACGTTCGACAATTTACGTCTATAAGACGTCTTAAAGACGTCGTTGCCCACTGGGTAAGACGTAATAATCACGTGGAGTACAACGTCTTCATGACGTCTTTACATCTGTGCAATTACGTCATAAAGACGTCTTGAAGCGTCATAAAGACGTGTAATTAACGAGATTACACTTACGTGTTTCTCTATCAGAATATGAAATACTATAATCCGATTGAATCCATATTCTCCCAATGAGGAACAGTTGGTCCTGATCGGGAAACACTAAAGGGTGACACCTAGCATTATAACTACTTGATCTACACTGAGCAGCGCATGGCGTAAATCCCTGTCGTAAATTGTGGGGTGATATTGAAATTTGTTCGCATGCATCATGGAGGTAGAATTCTACCTCCATGCATGCATAATGTAAAATGAAGTACTGCAGCGCACATCTAAGTCAGAATCCACGGCTATAATGACACCCAAACGGACAAAGAAAGAAACAAACAATAAATATTTAATCAAACTGAAATCACCTGCATGCTTGTTTTGCACGAATTATTCACTTATTATTATAATTTTTTTACTTCGCATGAAAAATTCTGGGGATGATCCTATGCACCACCCCAGGCCAAAACGTGTGTACGTGTGTGTGTACGGGGATACCCCACCCTGGGATTTACGCCCGTGATACTGAGAACAAAATAACGACCTTCTACTTAGTGTAGAAGATGTACATTATTGCCAATGTATAATTTGGATTATAGGCATAGCTCGTTTCACGAAGAAGACAATGGCCCATTGAAAACCAATTTACATTTAAACTAGACCTATAATGTAAGAACCCCCAGCGGCGGCGCTACGGGGAGGTAAATGCCCCTGTTACTTTCTTTCCTCCCAATTCCCCCCTCCCCAAATTTTTCCCGATGGTAAGTCAATGCTTTTCAGCAGTACAAAATTACATTAAAGATTAATGTTTGGCCCTTAAATTTAAGCTTCCTCTTGTTCCCCAGTTTAACAGGTCTGGTCCTGCTGCCCTCCCTGCCCGCTCCCCCTCCCCGTACAATCTGGAAAAATAACTCAAATACTTGGATCCGGATTCACATACTTTCTACTAGACCGCGGAATAGTTCCACACCAGTTTTGCCGTTCCCAAAATTATTATACTCAACAATTGTTGGTTCCTCTGGCAAAGAAACAGCCTATACAAAATCGGTTGGCAGTACAGTGTGCATGCAGTAGTATATGTACATTTCTCATAACCTGCACGAACGTTCGCAGTTCGATTGAATGCATAATAATAATATCAGATTACAGAACTACATTATACTAAAGTGTTGACATTTAGTTATCGGAACTTTATTTTGTACGTGGTTTCTCCATGAATAGTTTCGCGAAGTTAAGTCATTCAGGGGACTGTTATTAGATAGCATACCAACAGGTAAGTTTTGTTTCCATGTGTGTTTTATCAGTTTTCTTAAATGACAAACGTTAGTGTCTTTTCTTGTCAAGTTTCATCAGTTTCAAACGCCAAACGTGTCAACCAACAATTAACTCTCACTCACCATGGAGGAAGGAAAATAGATTTTCTTCCTCCATGCTCTCCATGCTCACCATACGGTTAACTGTCACTATAGTAAATTAGTTTTTTGTATTGTGAGTGTTTACATTATGTGCCAGTTGTAAATAATTGAACGTATCAATTGATTTTCTCCCAGCATTGTACATTGTGTGATATAATCATACTTATTATTTTGTTTGTGGTGTTGTGGTGACAGGAAATGTTTTCAATATTTTCCCTGAACATTGTTTTATCCATGTTAAACAGTAAATAAACTCAATCAACAAGAACGACGAATTAAATTTAACATAGCGTAAGACCACAGTGTACCTAATGTTACATTGTTACACTAGTCAGGGTCGAAAATAACCTGAATTTTAGGGTAACCTACAGAACTAGTTATGTCAATTTTTACTAGTCCTTCACACTGTTTAGTAATGTTGGGATTGATGCCCGCAAACTTAGATTTGGGCGTAAACTTTATGATTGGCAGAAGCTTGAAGTTTTGCGCTAAACTGCTGCACGCAAATTAAATTTGCACTGCACTTTAGATTCCTTCTCGACTTGACAGAACCGCCGCTTACGCCATACATGTCACTTCAAGTTTGCGTCAATTTCCAAAAAATACAATAATTTCAGATTAAAATAGTTAATTAATCTTTTAACTTAAAAAAGAATATCAGAGATTCACTTGGGGATTTGTTGACATAAAAGTGCGCACCTTAGGGGACCGTCTGCCCGGTTCGCTTTCCAACCGGACATGACCTTTGACTAACATTATTTTATTATCGTATAGTTGAAAGAATAAGTTTCGCAAGGGATACAATTTGCGCAGTGCCTTTAGCAAATTATAATTGGCTAAACTTAATTTTGCAGGAAATTTCGTGGGCCCGATAATTTAAGTTTGCAAGGAGTTCAGTTTGGCTCAACAGTAACATTAGTTCTAAAAAAAGGGGAATTGAAATCCATATTTTGTACAGTTTGCATACAAGTGGGAAAGTCGTGGCGGGTCTAGCTTACGGACCCAAGTTCTGGTGTTAGCAGCAGAATGTGGGTTCAATCGGCGTAACACTGTGTCCTTGAGCAAGACACTTAACCATAATTGTTCTTCCACCCAGGGGGTTTAAGGGACCTGTGAGGGCAGAGTTGGTTGATTAGCCCTATTGCGCTTAATGGCAGCATTTAGCTGTATATTCCCCAGGGAGCTGAGATGGTTTCAGGAATGATTTATGAGCCTAATGAGCAGGGGTAATAATATAATGCGCCTTAGCCACTCAGTTGCTGAATACGTGCGCTATATAAGTCCAACATTATTATTATTAATTATTAACAACTATAGTTTAAAATTTATATCATTTTCACTAACAAATAGCGTGTCAGACTGTTAATAATATTAATAATTTATTCTTATCCCAAAAGTGTCTGGTTTGAGGTCATAGGTCAGTTCAAAAATGTGTTGTGATGCGTTTTGTTTTGGTAATCTTTTTTTTGGGCCCAAACCAGAGAAATTCATTCATTCATGATACATAAAACATATGTTAGGATTACCAAGGCCTGCGCCATTCCTAATAACTTTAGACCGCAGACCACTCCCCCCACATCCGGTTCCGCAAAAAGCCCCCTGCTGTTTAATATTGCGGTTGGTTTGCTTTTGATTGCTTAATTTTGCGCCATCTTAGATTCATTTTAAATTTTTTCTTCGTTTTAATGCAAAAAAATCCCTCGGGCGTTGAAAATCGCCTGTTTCAACGTTTTCATCATTTAGACGGAAATTCATCTAATTTAGGGGTATTGGGAGGTCTTAAGTTTAAAACCCACGGGATACCCGAGGTCCCCTGTAACGTTTTGGAAAAAACATAACCCGGGAAAACCCGACAGCAAATTTAAAAAATTCCCCCATCCGAGACCGGTGAATCGGGGTGCACGACGTTTAATCGTGTCAGAGGGTGGATTTTGATTCAAAAATTTTTTTTAAAACGGGCATGCTATATAGACACTTTGTTAGTACTATACGGGAACTTTAGGCAAATGAGGTACAACTTTTTAAATGAAACTGGCCCCCAAATGACCAAAAATTAAAACAACAAAAAAAAACTTTTCACAGGGTTAACCTATCATGACCATTGGGCCCCCCATTTTTTTCTAATTTGTTGTTTTCCCGTGATATGACATTTAAAAAAATTTAAGCAACTAAATTTTCTGAAACTACATATGTAGTTATTGGGAAACCCTACCAAATTTTCCATACACAAAGTTTGGGGGTTAAAAGAGGGGTCCTTTAGCAAACATTCTACCCCCATGTGAAAAAATTGTTTAAAAAAAGGGGCAGAATTCCCAACGATCCACAATTTTGGTAATTGGGCATTGTTTCAAGCCAAAACAAAGAAATCTAAAAAAAGCTGAAGGGGGCTGAGGCGCAGAACTTTTTTTTCCTAATAGTGCATTTTCAATGAGCTTTTTCCTTGCTTTTTTAAATTTAAACCTTGTTTAAAATATTTTTTTAAGGTACGAGTTAATCATCTGTTTTGCTTTAGTGCATGTATTGTTTTGGTTTTATACCGGTTTTTTCTGAAATACAACTGACTAGGGTGAATATTTAATTTGTTTATAGTCTATTATCAACCCATGATATCGGGAAATATTTCGCCCCCAAATCGGGGATTTTTTTTAAAAACATGAAAAATTTTATTTGCATTAACCCCCAAATCACTAGGTATTCTGGGTGAACCTTCAGTCCTCCAAAACCATCAGTAATTTGGAAACATGCCCTTTCTTCAAAAAGCCCCTGTTTCTGATCTTTTATATATTCACACTTATGGCCTGCTTTTTGCCCGGGAATTTTTTCCCATTTGAAGCGGTGAACCAGTTTCCACAGTGCTGACTTTTCCGTGCCCCTGGAATTTTGCAGGATTTGGGGGGGTTGGTTAACACACTGGGCAATAAATAACTA